>JANTPZ010127010.1:0-12776 GCA_025593235.1 Vachellia pachyceras | reverse complement strand
CACAGTATATATGTGAGAACTTGGGCTTAAGAGTTGATATTGGAACTAATAAACTCTGCTAAACACTAATTTTATGTTTGTATGAAAAAAATTAACTAAGTCTAATATAACAGACCGAGTCAACCCAATTTTATCAATCCAATCAAATTATTATACAACCTTACTAATTCCACTGGTTATTTGTTTCCTGCCTATTTCCATGCTTCTGGAAGCTTGTGACTAATTCTAAGCCATTTAAGTCAACCTTTTTTGGCTAATTACCGTTCACACTAGCCATATTAATTGGGTGTCTGAAACTTGGACTAGAGCTTGTTAATTTTCTCAGTTAAAATGAGAGATTAACAATTATTAAATAAAATTGACAATAAACTATCCATTACTATTGTATATGACAGTTTCTCTCCAAGAGCTTATTGTTCTGCAAGTTTTTTTTTTAAAATCCAGCTTTCTTCATAATTTCTATATATTGACAAAAGTGTTTGATTAGACTTATATAAATTGTGTGTAAATATTTCAATGATAATTAAAAACAAATCAAATTGTCATAAAATTATTTTGAGTATTAAGTATGAACGTGTGTGTGTTCAAATTTCAATGGCAAAAGTTGGTTTAAGATATCGATACTGCCGACTAAACTTATAAAACCAAAAAGGAACACAGATTAATTATTTGAAAATAAAAAGGAAAAGACAAAAAAAAAAAAAAAAAAAAAAAAAGAGGATGGACTTGACTAGGGCCTAACGGTGAGGTTAGCGCATGCGCGTTGATTCAATGAATGAGTGATAATTAGCTTTAATTTGAGCTTTGAAAACATAAATGTCACTTGAAAAGTAGTGTGAAAACAGTCTTCTTAATTAATTACTACGCCATATTTTTAATACAAGAGTTTATTGACTATTTTTGATAAATTATGGAAGTTAATTAATTGATATATCTATCATTTTTAAACGAATTTGTCTCACTTATAAATTGATATATAATATAATGATAAACATAAATATTTTTCAACATGTTCTATGATTAAGTGATTTATTAATATTTTAATCTCCTAAAAAAGGTTAACTAACTCTTATATTAAGGAATAAAGATATTATATTACGGAAGGATGAAATTTGGCACCAAAATTGTTTTTATAACCCTTTTAACCTGCTAATATCCAACACTTTTTTATTTTATTATAGTATTTAAGTAACTGACTAATTTATACTGAGGCTTTGTGATCATAACGTTTCTCTTCATAAATCTTTTTTTTCAACAATATATGTCATTCAAATTTAATTCATCCACTTTGTAATCTAGTTAATCATTCCCTAGACTAAGTACCATGGGTTAAATATGAACTTATTAGACCTCCGTTTCTAACATATATGAAATATTTGTTAATACAACATGTTATAATTATCCATCGAAAAAATGTTATTGTTTTAATGGATGAAAAATGTATATTTATTTTCGTTACAAGAAGCTCAAATATTATTCTCCTTGATATTTACATGCCCAACAAAATGATTTGGGTTAAATTAGTTCCAGATCCAGCAGACAAGACCAGTACAAGACGTGATCCACTACATTCAAGCACACACATAGGGAGCACGTGAAGCTATACTTAGAGCTCGTGTTCGTCGCCAACTCCCCTCAACATCGGACTGAATGGTTAGGATCCGAAGACTCAACAATCACTACCCAAGATTCTCGGAGCCGTTGGATACAACCAATGGGCAATCGCAGCCACTGATCAACTATTTATTTTCCCCCTACTTTTCATTGTAAGTGGATTGAATGCACATTCACTCTGATCTTTTGTGTTCTCCTCTTCTCTGCTATCAAGCTCTCTGTACTCCCAATCGATCTCATCAGTACAATCTCTTTTTCGTCTCCTTTATTCATCTTGTGTTGACTATAGTAGTCAAATTTGTTCTTCTTTACACTGTTGGTGACCCAATTTCTTCCGATTTAATTTAATTTTAATTATCAACTGAGATTTGATATTTTTTTAATATTAAAATTAAATTAAGTGAAAGAAATGATTCACCTTAAATACTCTAATAGTGGGGGCGCGTGCGTGTGGTATTTTCAATTATCCATGAGACCCACGTGGAAATTGATATGATGAAAGCCTTCAATTCCATGAAATGATTAAAAATGTCAAAGCTAACTTAGCGATAGCATTGAGAGGATCTAGAAAATGACACAATATTGCACAAGATTTTTTTTTTCAATCAATATTTAACATTAAAAAGAATTGAGGTAGAAGGGGAAGTGAAGACATTTTTGTAAATAAGTCCGAAGGTTATCCTGGATTTGAATTCGATATAGATCAATTTTTAGAATCCAATGGCTTTTAGATTGGGTCTGAGAAGAGCAAATATCGATTTTTTTTCATTTTATTTTTTTACAATGATTAAGCAATAACCAATGTCAAAAATGGTGTTGAATTGTTATTGTCTTGTAACAGTGCACACGTCCATTTTACTCTTAATTTTATGTTATAGAATATGACATGATAAAATACTTTTATACACAGTCAAAGTCAAATAAAGCTGGATGCCTCTGCATGGGGTTGATCAAACAATATGGAATCATTTAAAAAAAAAGGTAGAAGGATGATCAAAGAGAACGCTAAATGAAGTTATTGACCGTTATCTTTTAGTTAACAATAATATTTTCGAATATTTGATTGTTGACCTAACATAGTAATATAATGTTGTGCAATTTATGTAGCTGATCTTACATAGTGGAATAAAACTTTGTTATTATTGTTTTCATTGTTGTATATTTCTATTCCTGCTAATGCCCCTCTCCCTCTCTTCTTCTGCAGGTGGCTTTTCGTCCACTTGTTCTTCTATTTCTAGGGTTTTCCCAAATGAATCTCCTTCACTTAGAGTTGGCGGAGGAAGATGAATAAACCATGGGAATCAATGGCACTATGGCAGAGGCTTATAGAGAGGTTTTCTTTAAATACGGCCATCGAAATGAAACTCGAAATCTTGATTATTATGAGCATGATGGTCAATCTTAAAAGTTTACTAACTGATGCATCCCAGATCTAGGCATAGTCATAGGAAACTAATGAGCCCAAAATATTAAAATGATGAACACAATTAAAATGTTAAAAAATCTCTACAGTAATATAAAACTCATCCCAAAATATTTAAAAGTAATCAATTATAAATATATAATAATGTCCAATGAAGTTGTTTTTTTTTTGCCAAATTTTTCAATGAAGTTAAACAACGATAAAAAAAACAATATATATATATATATTCAAATTGCAAAATATTAAAAAAAATCCAGAATAGATCATACCATAGAAGCGGCCTGATAATTTGGTTTAAATTCCAATCTTTGCAAGCAACCAATTTCATTAAATGGTTTGTTTCAACCTGACTGAATTACTATACTTTTTCACACCTCTGTAAGCTAAACTAAGGGTCATCAAAAGTCATGTACTTAATTAGCATTTATATGTTAGGGTTATCTTTATAACAACATAGTTTAAAGTAATTTAATAGTACTTCTCTTGACATAATATACATTCAACCCGTTCTTAGTTATCAACGTGGGAGTCTTATAATATACTCATCTAATCCTATTTATAGGGAAAAGAAAAGAATTTTTTCATCCTATTTATAAATCTTCTCATTAAATTTTTCATATGATAGTGCAACTTTACCTTTAATTGGTATAATGTACATTAAATATGGATAAACTTGAAAAAGAATTAATAAAATATAAGGTTTTTTAGTTTATTTAAAATATGTTAGAAGTGAATTATAAATGAGATTAGAGAAGTAATTAGGCTTTCAAGCAAACATACACACACGTTGGCATTGTTGTTACAAACACGTAGGTACATTAATGACAGATTAAGTTAATTATATTAACTTGATTGTTCTATTAAATGTTTAAAACACAGTACATCGAATCTTCCTTTCGCATGGGTCAGAATAAAAAATGCTTCACACACAATGAGCATGCTATATATATCTGGCCCCGTTCATGCATGGCCCTTTCATTAATTACTTTGACTAATAATGTAATTTCCTTTTTTTAAAATTAAGACTATGTTATATAGGACAAAATACAAATCTTTGCGATAGACTTGAATCAATTAGTCAATATATGACACAGGAGATATATATATATATATATATTACCACTAACAATTGGTTATGAATAAATTAAACCATGATTATCTACGGATTTAGAATAAATGTGTCATAGACTTGAATAAACGCATGCATTTATACAGTTAAAAATCATGTTTTGTTACTCAACCATATGATAATAACCCCCTTTCAATTTTTAATATAAACTTTACTCAAATGAAAAGTTTGAATTGTAAAGTGAAATTTATATTAATTAATAACGGAGTAGTTAGATTAGATGGTTCATTAAAAAAATTATATATAACCGACATATTGGAAAGGTACATGAATTAATTGGCCCGGTTTGGTTGAGCTTGTAGGAAACTCAAATACACATTCAACAGTGTTTTTCTGTAAAACAAAATAATCTCCTTACGTATTTGCCCCGGTTTACGTAAAAGTACTTCTTTACCGCATTCCCAAACGAGCCCATTAATAAGTAATTACCCTTTCATGCAGTGTTAATCGTTAACCATTAATTTAACCTATTTCCTTCGACCTACCTTTCTTTGCTTTTTTATGGCACAGAGGTTTCATGCATTTCCAATATTTATTTCGTTACCATGCACTATTTCCCTATTTGTGAATAGAGCCCTACTTTGTGTATATTAATGGGCCTGATTGGGAACATGATAAAGAAGTAATTTTACGCAAGTTAAGGTAAATATATGGAGGAGATTATTTTATTTTACAGAAAAACACTTTTAAACGTGCATTTGACTTTTGGAAACGTTGTTCCAAACCATCCCAATATTACATATATGGCACTCGTTTACCAAAAAAAAAAATTCCATACCGCTATGTTCTTATACCTCGGGTTTTTTTATTGAAATACGTTAAACGTAAAAGAAAATACCATGATGTTACAAAAAAGTATTTACCGTGACATTATACTTGAAGTTGTTCTTTACGAGAACGATTTTATTAGAGTTACGTTATATATAAATCGTTCTTCCAAAGAACAACTTTGCCATGCCATGACAAAAGCCAGAAAATTTCCGAAGCTGTTCTTTGCGTGAACGATTTTAGAAATCTTTGTTCGTGTGACGGATTTTTGAAACAAATAAAAAATCGTTCGTCCACTTCAACAAGTTCCAACAAAAATAGAAATTCTCAATGTACAGTACTGTGTGTGTTTGGGAATTCGTTGGCATAAAAGAGTTTACAGATTTCGAGATATTTTACGGATTTTAAGATGTTTTTACGGATTTTGAAATGATTTTATGGATTTAGAGATTGTTTTTACATATTTCGAGATGATTTTGTCTTAGCTTGCGTGTACCGTTGAGAAAACAGTATTCCCAAAAATCACAGTACTGTAAACAAAGAAGAGAAATACCGAAATGAGTCATTTCGGTATCATTGGAGAAATAATTAATTACATAGTAATACTAACAATGATAAGATAAGGTGTATGAAAATTAAAATTGAAAATAATTAATGATAAGTTATTTTTCTTCTTTGTTTAATTATACTATTATTGTGCATTGGGAAGAGGTTTTTTATTGTCGGAGCATACGAGAAATCATTCATGTGAATAACGAATTCTGAAATCATTCACTTGAAAAATGATTTCGGAATTTTTCTGAGTTTTTTCAGATCACGTTCGTTTTTCGCAAGAATTATTTCTTCACAACTCTAAAATCATGCATGCTCGCAAAGAATCATTTTCAGTGTAGTATTATAGTTATTTTTTATATTGTTTTGGTAGTATTTTTTACTGCTTAGCGTATTTCAATTAAAAACAAAAGCCATCCAAGTCACTTGTAGGAAAAAAGTTTGATTCTAAATATAAGTCAGATGTAAGATAATTAATGATATCTTTCAAATGTTGTCCCTGTTTAATTTTTATTGGAAAGGGTTAAAGAGGAAAGAGTGATTTGTAAATTTAGATAGAGACAAAAATTTTAATAAAGGAAAATGTGAAAATTTTTATAAATTTAACACATTTCTTGATATGTGAGAATGATGTAAAAGTTGTAAATATTCATGTTTTGATTTTAATAGAAGTGTTTTTGATTTTACAGGAATTACATTAAAAGTGAATTCAGTTTATTATTTGTATCAATGAAAAGTGAAAGTTCCTTAATGATCACTTGAGTCCAGCCTAAATCACTCAAGTTATGATGTTCAATGTTTTGGAAAAAAAAATATTTTTGAGAAGAATTTTAACTTGAGCCATGATGAGTTCACTCTAGTTACATGTGTTAACTTTCAAGTAAACTCGAGTGAAGCTAAAGGTTTTGAAATCAATCACCCGAGTTATATTGTTTTCACAAGAGTCAAATTCAAAAATCAAACTGTATATTTTCACTTCCAAAACCATGCGAGTCAAGTGAAAAGTTTTCGAAGTATATAACTCGAGTGAGCCTCTAATCACTAGAGTCATGGTATTTTACTTGGTAACTTTTAGAATCACTCTTGAGAACATGTGATTGAAGAGGTCTATCATTCAAGTGAGAAGACATCTAACTCAAGTCACAATGGTATCTTGCTCTCAGTTCACTTTCACTCGAGTTAAGTAGCGAGTGAAATCATTTTTGAAGCTTAGCTTCTAGTTACATTCCTAAAAATTACATTGTGAAAACTCCATTGTCACTTGAGTCATCCTTTCTTCATTGAGTTCTTTTCTAAACTTCTTTGATAAATCTCAAAACCTTCACTCCAACTTGTAAACACTAAAAATAATTTCAAAAATCACTCAAGTCACTCAAAATTCACTCGAGTGAATAACTTTATCTAATTTAAATTGCTTTTGCATCATAGCATCAACTTTTTGTAAAACTTTTCCTAAACCATGCACACATGTCACAAACCTCAGCTTCCCTCATACATTCTTATCCAACTTGTTTACCAACAAGGTATGCGTCTTTTGATATCATCCACTGGTGTTCATGCTCATCAGATTAATTTTAGTCAACGATTACTTTGCTTTATGTTAGAGCAATTAATGCTAAGCGTTTGAACGATGAAGCTGAGAGTAATAGGAAGAAGACTCCCTCTCTCTAACCTACATTAATGGCGACACATGTATAAACAAAATAGTATTGAAGACAAAAGGATTACTAGAACTACCAATGAGCAAAAATTTATTGAAGCAAGCTTACTGATCACATACTTCCTTAATTATACTCTCATTTACATTTATACTTCAGTAATTAGCATTTGTTCTTGAGAGAATTTGTCGTATCGATCTCATGATTTTTCTAATAGTCAAGATTGTGGAATCTTAAAAGGTTGATTGATCACAGGAGGGTGTGATCTTCACTATGTGAGCTAGCAAGGGGGCTGTGATCTTTACCTCTTATTGATGCACGAATAGCAAGTGAATCTTTGAAACATATTGGATTAAAAATCTCAGAGGTATTTTGGAGATTGGACGTAGGTCAAAAGAACTTAATCAAGATATATTTTCTGCGTTGATCACTTCTCAACCCCAACTCTAAAGTTTCGGTGACATCTTTCTAATCCCTGTCGTTATCTCTTTATTTGCTTTTAAAATTTAAAATTTTTAAAATTGATCAATTCACCTCCTCTTAGTCATTTCCTATTCTAACAAAAGTGACTTGAATAAACAAATAAAGTGGTACTTTTAATTTTGAAAACCATGCGTCATCAAGCTTATAATGAAGAGTATGATTGATTTGCTATATATTTATACAAGGGAAAGAGAAGATTTTTTATCCTATTTACAATCTACATCATTAATTTTTTTTCTTGATTTATTATTGCGCCAACTTTGCTTTTATGGCATATATGTTATCTTTGGTTCTAAAATTAATTTAAAGAAAAATAATAAATATAAATAGTCTAAACTAATTATTTAGCTTCTTTAATTACTTTAAAAATCATTTGACTTTTATATTAAGGGCCGATAATAGTTTTAGATAAGGGTAAAATTAAAAAAGTTGTTTAATTTTAAGAAAGAATTAATGAAGTTTAAAATTTTTCTTATTATGATTAAATTATCAAAAGTTGCTTATAAATACTACAAACGAATTATCTGTTATTTGTTTTCGTGTTTTGAATGGTGTTTAAAAATTGGTTATAGCTTATAAATAGTGTGGCTTATTTTGAATTGTTATATATGGAGATATTTGACACTTATGATAGCATATCAACAAGTAATTTCACAATAATAGATTGTTTTTTAAAAAATAATTATTAAATTCATCCTTATTTTTTATAATGCATTTTTTACTATTAAAATCCATAAAATTGTTATCTATTTTCCAGAAAAATATTATTAAATTTTGGAAATATAATTTTAAATATTTGTAATAGTTTTCTTAAAGCTGCGCATGATACTTGAGGGCAACATCAACCATTGCAAAATAATTATAATTTATAAGATATTTAATATCGTGTTTTAAAAATTTAAAACTTAAAATTAATTTTCTAAGCTGAAATGGTATACTTTAATTTTAAGTTTCAGGTGTAATTTTGTGATCAGTTAATATCCATTGAAGGAGGGGGAACGGTTCATATAACTAACAAAAACTTAAAGGTAATTTTAAGACTATTTAATTTTACCATTATGCTCTACATTGCATGATCTTAGAAATGAGAGTTATATTATTGTCAAATTTTAGATTATATTTCTACATGATAGTGTTTATTTAATTGAATATATTTATCACAAAACATAGCAAGTTTATGATAAAAAAATTCAAAGGTTTGATTTAATTTCGTCAATTTCTAAATAAAATTTTAATCAATTCAAATTGAAAACGTAATAACAAAGAATGAAAAATAATTTGAATTCCTTACATTAATATGCACACAAAGGGGATATATATATATATATATATATATATATGTAGGAGTGATCAGTCTACGCATTTTATGTTTATTTAATACTATTAATTAACTATTGATTGCCTAATTCATGAGTTATTGTCTGATTATATACAAAATCTTGAATTGTGTGATTCTAACCAAGGTTATCAAAACCGGACCGGTGACTGAACCGGACAAGACAGTGGGTTAAGGGTCAGTAAATCAGACCGGAGTCAAACCGAAGGTCAGGCCGGTGAGGAATAAAAAAATTAAAAATAAATCTCATCATACATTGACACAATCAGACTATTCAAAATTAAAAACTATAAAAGCTAAGTAGTAAATTCCATTACTAACAAAATAATAATTACCAAATCAATCATGTACTTGTATGTTATCTATTATCCAACATTATTTACAATTTCAAATATTCATCATTACAAAATATCAACATATAAATATAATAAAAGCTTCTGTTTTTTATTTTTTAACTTTAAAATTTGAAAAAAATTCATCCTTTTTCTAAAAAATAATTATAAAGATGAGTATATAACTAGATACAGACGCAAAAGTAGACATGTGTGGGGAAAGGTTCTATTTTTTTTAATGTTTTTACCTTTCAAAATTTTAAAAATTAAGTATTTTAATTTTTTTAAAAATTTTTTGAAAATAAAAAAAGGTAACCAGGTCAACTTAGCAAACCGGCCGAGTTGACCCCGGGTTAGGTCGGGTCAGTCCGGGTTGACCCCAACCCGGGGTTATTCAACAAACCGAATCGGATCAAAGGCCGGTTTCCGGTCTGAACCGGTCGGTCCGGATTTGATTACCATGTTTCTAACACAAACTAATCGGTTTACATAAAATTGGGACCTGATAAATTTTTTTAATTAATTTGATGTGGTCTTATTTTTGTTGATTTGAATCATTTTGAATTAAGATTCAACATAGTGGACCTATAGTGGTTTGAGTGGTGAAAACTCTAACGTCATATTTTTTGAAATACTTAAAACAGTTTAGTTTACGCCCCAAAATCTTATAATTTAAATATATATATATATATCATACAATATATGTAAGGATCACAAAAGGGAAAATACAAGTTTGAAATGTACAATAAAAGGCAATTAGTGTTGGCCAAAAAGGGTAAATAAAAAATATATTCAAAGTATATTCATACAAATCTAAGTAAAGATGTATGGATGAAGGTGTAAATTTATCCTAAAAGTAGGTCCGCCCAATGAAAATGTTCCTCTTATGTTAATAAGTGAAGGTAGTATAAATTTTAAAAAGAATAAAAAAAAGACTCATTTTGCGTAATATTTTAGAAAGTAAAAAAAAAAAAGAATAACTTACATTTCCCTTTTCCAAATGATTTCCTTACATAAAACCGCCACTGGCTCAAAACGTTCTTCATGCCTGCCCCATACACAAACAAAATAAACAACGCACAATTTAAATACGGAAGTTTCATTTTTATTTACTTACTTATTTATTATTATTTAATTTATTCATTACCTCCTCTTAGTAACTTATCTTCTTAATTTACTCGTAATCCCTCATCCACCACCTCTCTTTTTAAACTCCTAAGTGCCCACAATTCTTTCCAAATTCCAAATTCACCCCTCACTTCCGAACCAAATTCACAACTATTGGTCCGGTTTCTTTAGTAAACATTTTACTTATTAAGAAAAGTTAATCAAATCCATATCATTCAAATTTGATTTAAATAATTCATATTTAATTTTTTAAAAAAAATATCATTTAAATAGAAATCTGAATGATCTAATTCTAAATAATTCTTCTAATTAATGTGGTAGGAAAACCAATATACTTCCGCCACCTTCTCTATATTTCCCCTTTGCTGACCCAACTGTGACATATGGTGGGTCCTATAAAAGAATTTTCCAAATTTCAAAATTAAAAAATAATAATTACTTGCAATTACTTTTACTCTTTCAAACACCAAATTTCTTCTACATATTCTTGCCGTCCTTGAGACTTCAAGCACATTCCACATCCAATCAAGTCCCATGAAAAACCTACCCCAAATATACGACATTAGCTTTCATCGTTAATATAAAAATTAATCAATTTTTTTAAAATATTTAAAAAGTTTAATGCATTATTTTAAAGTATTTATTTAAAAAAAATACTTAGATCAAGTTTCCTATATCAATTATATCAAATTTTCTAATCATTTATTTGTGGCAATGTATCATATTTTTTAAATATTATCATTTAATTACAAAATCTCCATAAAAAATTAAAACATATGACCATATATGATCCAAGAATTTGATATAATGATGCGAGGAGCTTGATTTAAGTGTGGTGCTTATATTTATCATTTTTCATCCAAACTATATACCGATGTACAATACAATAATAAACATAAATGAATTCTTTTAAGTAATACATTAAATTACTTAATCTTTTAAAAAATTAATTGCTCTTATTCTAAAAATCGATTGGAAATTACGCCCCATATATTACATATTTAACCCTTGTATATTGGATTTGTTTGAAAACACGGTAGAGAAGTACTTTTACGTAAATTAAAATAAATATGTGAAGAAAATTATTTAATTTTACACAAAACACCGTTAAACATATATTTAACTTTTAAATAGGTCAAAAACAGATAACCTTTAAAGCCTGGCCTTTAAATTCACTTGCTTCCCCATCGCAAACTGCAAAACTTGCGTTTTAACTCTCTCCCTCGCTTCCTCTCCCTTCCACTCTCTCTCTCTCTCTGTCTGAAACTGTTGATGCTATGTGCAAGTCATCGTCTTCCTCTGTTTTGTGTGAGAGCAATGAGGACCACATGTCGTCACTTTTGATCCCAAAACTCCCAACAATGGAACATGAAATCCAAGAACCCCACAAAGCCAATCTGTGTGTGGCCCTCAACGAAGCAAAATGCATCTTCCAAATAGCATTACCTATGGTCTCAACTGGTCTCTTGCTTTATTCTCGTTCCATAATCTCCATGCTCTTCCTCGGCCGCCTTGGCGACCTCGCCCTCGCGGGTGGCTCGCTCGCCGTCAGCTTCGCCAACATCACCGGTTACTCTGTTCTCTCTGGTCTCGCCATGGGAATGGAACCCATCTGTGGTCAAGCCTTTGGAGCCAAAAGGTTCAAGCTTTTAGGCCTCGTGATGCAAAGGACTGTGATCCTTCTTCTCTTAACTTCTCTGTTCATTTCAATCTTATGGCTTAACATGAAGAAGATTCTCATCTTTTGTGGTCAAGAAGAAGATATCGCCAACGAAGCTCATATTTATATTCTCTATTCTCTTCCTGATCTTCTCTCACAATCGTTTCTTCACCCACTTCGAATCTATTTACGAAGCCAATCCATAACACTTCCTCTAAGTTACTGTGCTCTGTTCTCGATCCTTCTTCATATCCCCATTAATTACCTTCTCGTCTCTGTTCTTAAACTGGGAATCAAAGGCATTGCATTAAGCTCTGTTTGGACGAACTTAAATCTCGTGGGGTCACTCGTAATCTACATCGTTATTTCTGGGGTACACAAGAAAACCTGGAACGGGTTATCTTGGAATTGTTTAAGAGATTGGAAGCCATTAATGAACCTGGCGATTCCAAGTTGCATTTCAACGTGTCTCGAATGGTGGTGGTATGAAATAATGATATTACTCTGTGGATTGCTTCTGAATCCTCAAGCGACCGTTGCTTCCATGGGAGTTCTGATTCAAACAACGGCTTTAATCTACACGTTTCCTTCTTCTTTAAGCTTCGGTGTTTCCACACGTGTCGGGAACGAGCTCGGCGCAGAGAATCCTCAGAGAGCGAAGCTGGCCGCCATTGTTGGGCTCTGTATAAGTTT
>JANTPZ010127009.1:0-20461 GCA_025593235.1 Vachellia pachyceras | reverse complement strand
AAAACCTAGGTTTGAAACTTAGGTTTTCTCTTTCATACTCTCTTTTTACTACTTTTTTCTCTTTTCTCTTTCTTACTTTTTCTCTCTATCTCTTTCTTACTTTCCTCTTTCCTACCCACTTTTTCTTACTTTTTTGCTTCGGAATCCGTAAAAGCTATAACTTCCCAAATATAAATCACTTTTCAAAACCTAGATTTTGCCTCACAATCTGTAAAACCTAGGTTTCAAACTAACTTCCAAGCTCAAAAGGTTTTTGTGAGTTAGCTTAGCTGCAACCGGCATCATTAAGAAAGGAAACGATGTGGAGGGTAAAATGCAGCATGAGGAGAATAATAATGAGATGATCACAGAGACAGATAGGGAGAGGCTAAATTAATTAATTCATCATCAGAGTGGTTGAGCGAGGGATGGTGGTAGAGCGCCAATAATTGGACTGGATCCGTTTGGTAAAACGGTGGAGAAGTACTTTTACCATTTACGAGGTAAATGTGTGAAGAAAATTATTTCGTTTTGCAGAAAAATACTGTTGAACGTATTTTTGAGGTGTAGATAAGCTTTCCCAAATACCCCAAGGAAATCCCCCCAGGGCAATGGAATTCAGAGTGAGCCAGTGTGAATTCAAAGAGTATAAATTATATTCACTCAAAAAGGCCTCAAGTTTAATTTCTCACTTTGCTTGCCATTCCGGGAAAAACATGTTCTTGATGATTGATATATATAAATTCCTTTCACCGGCTATGAAAACACCAGCGCCACGAAAATCTCCTTCAAAGAACGCATCGTTTCTAATACATTCCCCATCCTGCTCCGTATCCCCATACTTGTACGAACTCGAGCCTTATAGTTTTAAGTGAAGAAAGGAACAATGCCCATGATTCATGAAGATATTATACGTCTTGAAATATGACCACCTATTTAGATTGGGCCTTTTGCTTCAATAACAGATAAAAGTTTAAAAAAATATCAATCAATATCAATATAAACCATAAAAAGTGTTGATAGCTCTACTGTTCACAAACTATAAGAACAATGCGGCTCATGTTAGGTTCTGTTGTACAAATTCATTCTGGATAAAGAAAAAAGGGGTGTGAATAATATTCCTTCCTAAGGACCGGAGGAACATAACGAATATTTTTTTTTGGATACAAAACGAGAGCTCAAAGGCTCAACAGACAAAGGAAAGAGCTAAGGGTGGGGTAAGAACCCAAACAATCGGTAGAACACAACTCTTGTAAATGGATAGGACAAGAATAATAAATATTGGAAGAGGAAATAGCTTCCTTAGCAAGAGCGTCTGCGACACGATTCTGCTCCCTCGGAACATATTGGAAGATAACGGTCCACTCCCTTTCGATGAGTTTCCTGATCTCTGCAAGAAGCAAATCAGAATTAGAGATATTGCAATTAGTATTAATAGTGTCAATCAGAAATCTAGCATATGACTCCAAGATTATCTTCCTGAAACCATGGTTATAGGCCATTTGAAGGCCTCTAAATATTGCCCATTCCTCGGCAACATGGACTTCACACTGTCCCAGCGGGATAGCAAATCCCATAATTCAGGAACCCGTATGGTCCCTAATGATATCTCCGCATCCTGCCTTAAGGGAGACCCAAGCAACAGCGCCGTCAACATTCATTTTAAACCACCCACTTTCAGGGGTTAACCAGCTCGGTAAATGATTAGTATTATGCTCAGCATGCAACTGCAAAAAGTCACTACTTTGGATGTAGGACTTCCAAGAAGTAATGCTAGAGATAAAAGGGTCAGAAGGTTTGAGAAAACTACTATAAAAAATATCTTTATTCCTCCAAGTCCATAAGAGCCAACAAGCCACTCCCCAAAACAGATCCCAATTAGACATTAAACCCGATCCCAAATTCCTTGTCAGGTTTAAGGCAATCCAATCCCGTAGAGGGCAAGAAAAGAAAGGAGATAACTTTGACGGGAGGACTACTTTGAGCCATAAATCCCTAGCATATTGACAGTCGCGAAGAACATGTAAGATATCCTCCTCTGCCTCGTGACAGAAGGGGCATAAAGGCGGCTCATTTGTCCACTTGCTTCTCCAAGCATTCTTCATAAGTCTGTTATGAAAGATTTTCCATAAGAAAATCTTTATCCTCTCAGCCCCTCTCCACTTCCAAATCTGATTGTACACAGGGCTATACAAATTGGCTTGGAACCTTATGTTGGGATCTAATAGTTTATGGACTGATGTTTTACAGAACAAATATATGCTTCGAAGTGAACATAATCTTTTTAATTCTAAGCTAGGTGACTCTAGCTTATGGCGCTTTATATGCGAGCAGCAGGATCTTGTGGAGAATGGTACTTTATGGAGAGTGAGAAATGGGATGTTGGTGAACTTCTTTTGTGATATCTGGTTGGTTCCAGGAAAAGCAATCAAAGACATGTGTATCGGATCTTTATCTGAGGAAGAGGAAAATTTCAAGGTGGCTGACTGGGTAGTCAATGGCAGATGGGACTATCACCGTCTCATTAGACTGGTGAACAGGGAGGTGATTTCCAGATTAGCAACTGTAGTCCCCCTGAAGCCTGATGCCGGAAATGATTTCATTGCTTGGGGTTATTCCCTGCTGGAGACTTTACTGTCAAGAATATAACGAATATTTGGTTATCTTCCTCTCTGCATGATAATATTCGTTCAACATATTGAAATTTCTGTATTTTTAGTCCTAAGGCCTGGGAAAACATTGTTGAGGCCCATGAAAATCAGTCCATCTACTTCTGCGAGGCCCAGAATCGCAGATGTGTCAAAGAAACCAATAGGAAGCTCAAAACACCCGTATGATATGTAATAGATGGGTGTAAGGTTTAGTCCCCGTAATATAATACATCCACTCGAATTCTTATAGAGCAATATGTCTACGTTTATTTATTTAGTATCGTGACAGTGACTCAAATAAAATTGACTCCAGTAAAGGATTTAGATACATTTGTAGTACGAGGCATGTCCGTGGATATTGATCGGTTGGCGTGGGAGGGGAAAAGGAGGGAATGGCCATTTTCTCAATGATCAGGGATGAGGGGAATCAAGAATTTGATTTTGCGTTCGGCTTCAACATGAACACGAATTGGAAACAATGGTAGGTCATGTTCTTTATCTTGTGATGACAAGGGTCTATAACTTAAATCAATAAACAAAGGAGCTCATAAAGGGATCAATATTGTTACCCATTGACCAACTGAACACAAGGTTTAAGAGGCAATTTACGTGGAAGGCCGAAAGCCTTATGAGACAAGGTTCAAACAAAGTAAATTTTTTACAATCTTGAGGAAGGCTCCTTCAAAAACTGTAGATTCTGCATGAATGCTACGTGGGTTTTTCCATACATGTGCTCATAGATGGCAAAATTTACACATAAAAGACCGTGTATGATAGGAAATTGTCGTATGCTTAATTGGGGGAGGGGTAAAAAAGCAAGCCATGCGTGGAAATAGTAAAGATAATGATGACATGGTAGATTTGCAGCAGTTGCCTACTTGCCCACTAACGGAAAGAGTTTTTGGGCGTCCAGTTGGAAATCCATAGAGCTTAGATCTAGAACCAAATGGAGCCTCCCGAGAAATTGTTTAAGTTACCCTTTTCTTTATGATGTTAATGCACTGAACAGAGGAGAGTTGGGCGGAATTAAAGAAAGAAACGTACTCTAATGATGGGACCCTGGATTTTTACTTTGCAAAGTGATAATGGCGACAAAGAAGAATGCAAGTAATGATGAACTCCGCTGCCACAAAAACAGGTCTTTAGCTCCTTTATGTATAAAGCACAAAAGAGTGCAAATTAAAAGCAACAGCTTAAGGTGGAGACAAGAATAAATGACCTTTAAACTGGGTCCTTCCCTTCCCCACAAAAAGATTCTATGACATCGTTTTCATTTTCCTTCAAGATATTTAAACTTGGAAATATTGTCATATTTCCTTGTTAAATATCTCACTGTTGCTCCTTGTCATCATCTTGATCTTGCTTTCTTACTTCGCTAGAGATTTTGTACTCTTCCTCCCACAACTCCTGAGTGACTGAGGCCTGAGACCAATACAAGTAAGTGGTAGCTTCATAGCATATTCGGCAAAATGAAGAGCTCCTTGTTAATCCAGTCGTCTATTGAATCTTTCATTCTCTGGCGCTAAAAAAGCTGTGAAAGTATACACTTTGAAAAGTGTTGACCAAACAGAATTAAATATTTTTAACGACAAAAGCTTACTTAGTTTGATGTAACACATCACTTAACTTGGTTTCTGCTATTGCTTTTGATGTCAGTGAGCTCAAGCAACTCTAAATGCTCAGTTAAGGGGCTTGACAAGATAGACGAGAACGGTCCTACTGAGTGGCCAGCAGTGTCTTGTGCCCCTCCTGACACTCCAACTGAATCCATGGAATTTCTGGCCAGATCATGGAGCCTCTCATCCATGGAGCTCTCCAAGGCTCTGAACAATACCAATATCAAGACTTCTAATGGTGTCCAGATGCTAGCTACCTGCCCTGTTGCTGCCATCAAGGGTTCCACCGCTTCAAAACATTCTGTAAGAATCTGGAATATTTTGAAAATTTTAACTAGACTACTCAATATATGTCCTATGTCACACACATACACAAAGGGATGAAGGAGAAAAAGAAGAAGCATTTCTTACTAGCTTAAGCCTAGGAAGCATATAAGAAACGGGGTAATAAAGAAGGATGTTATTATATCCTAGCTTTTTTGGTCATCGTGATATTCTTATATATGAAGAGGCTTCTGTTTCTTTTTGTCTGTCCTGTTATTTGTGATTTTATTTGCAGCTAACTAATGGGTTTAGCTCTCCAGTTTCACCAAGTGGCAGTGAAGAAATGAAGGTATACTTCGTTACTTTCTCCATATGTACTGGTAATCTTGATATATGGCAACTATTGTCTTTTAAATATACCGATGTTGTCTCTGGGCAGCCAATACCTTGAAGATACAGTCCTCACTACCTTGTACAAGATGAGTTGGCCCTTAAAGGTTACAGCACAGAGAAACTTCAATTTAACCATTTTGAATTAGAATGCTTTCTTAAAAAAATGTTTTTTGCCATCAACTAAGACAACACCTCTGGTTATCACCAATATTCCTAGGGGAATTCAGAAAAAGTCAACTTGCTTAATCCATAACTTAAGAATATTTCTACATCAGGTTTTAAGTGATGCAATTGAATCACTTTAGTTCATAACTGAGCACCCTTCTGTTTTAAAGCCTGACTGCTGTTATTTTCCATGCTTGCCAACCAATAATAACCTTGCCATCCATTATATGCAGGAGTTATTTTTACTTCATCAGGCACTCAATCCAGAGTTCCTTTCTGGTCAACACTTACTTAGAAATGGGGTATCTCTTATTGAACCTGGTGATTCACCATTATGAGTTGTGTTCAAATAACAGCTCAATATTACTAAGCATTCCTTCTTTTTCTTGGGTCAAATTTTTGCCAAGCAGCTCTACAGGAGCTTGTTAAAAGGAAAGACCATGGGTAGGTGGCAGAAAGATCAAAAGGAGAGGAAAAGGCAGGAAATAAGGACTCATAATGCTCAATTGCACGCAGCAGTGTCGGTGGCAGGTGTTGCTGCTGCTGTTGCTGCAATTGCAGCTTCAACAGCATCACCTGAAATGCCATTTACTAACCAAAAGGATCCTCCAAGGACTTCTGCTGCAATTGCTTCTGCAGCTGCTTTAGTAGCTTCTCACTGTATTGAGATTGCAGAAGATATGGGAGCTGACCATGATCAAACCTTAACGGCGGTTAACTCTGCAATTAATGCTAAGACCAATGGAGACGTAATGACTTTAACAGCCGGAGCGGCTACAGGTATCTGAACTTCCATTAACTAATCAAATATGTGTCCTTAAGGATCAGCTTCCGCTAATTTTGATGCAAGTAGAATGTGATATGCATACATTTTTCAGCTTCAGGCAGACTGCTAAAATTGCAATGTTGACTAAATTAATTTGGAACAATAGAACATTGCAACTCAGTAAGGGGAAAAGGAGGAAGTAAATCATTTGATCAAGTATTAAAATATGGTAAAACTGGACGGCTTAGGGTCACGGTCCTTGGATTTCTTTTGCCATGGATTTGAAGATTACTAACATATAGAAGGGACTTCGTGATAAAATTAACAATGTTGACAGCCTTGCGAGGAGCTGCAACTCTGAAAGCAAGGCTGCAGAAGGGGATTGGAAGGTCAACATTTCCTTTAGTGGAGGAAAGATGTGAAGAAGGTAAAGAAGCAAACATCTTAGCAGCACTAGACTGTGTCTTCAGAGGAGGAGAACTTCTCAAACGTACAAGAAAAGGTATGTTTACTAACTTGTTTGCAATAACAACCTTAGTAACGTTGAAATTAGGAGAGAGAAAAAGTCCAGACATATGGAAAAGACTAAAATTCTGATTTGAGCCTCTCTTCTGATTAAACGTAACAGGGGATCTTCACTGGAAGCAAGTGTCATTCGTTGTGAATTCAAATCTACAGGTAATTGGTGAAAAATACTCTATAGATCCTCTCTAGGTCAGACAGAAAGCAGCATGATAAATTTGTTGTTGCTGTGACTTTGTATCCCAATCAATATTTGAGTTTGGAAAAATTTTTATTCAATGAAAAATGATAACAGGTTGTAGCCAAGTTGAAAAGCAGGCATATGGGAGGAACGTTCAAGAAAAAGAAGAAATGTAAGCAACTTTTGTCTCCTAGTGCTTACTCGTTATCTTCTTACCAGTCTCTATCAACAACAGTTAAAATATGGACCTAATGTGGCAGATATAGTCACCGGAGTGTGCAGTGATATCCCAGCTTGGCCTGAAAGGGAAAGGGAAGAGGGCATTGAGAAGAGAGCTTATTTTGCAATAAAAACAGCATACAGGGTAATAGAATTTGAATGTCGAAGTAAACATGACAAACAGATATGGATTGAAGGGATCAAGTATGTGTTGAATTGCCGTGCCAAACTAACGTAGTCAAAGTTAACATACATGGTTAACTTTGGGGTTGCCGTGAATATGGTTTTTTTGATCTTGTTCTATTTATTCTCCTTCTCGATGACTTCGAGTCATGAAGTGGACGTCTTTAACTTCTTGAGTAATCAATTGCATGGCAAAGCATAACCTATCATCGTCATCACCAGATTCACCACTACAATTTAAGGCATGTTTGCTTCCAGAGCAGGAACCCTAAGAACCATAAATGTTGCTTATGTGAAAACCATGATTTTGCAAATCCCATTACGAACTATGAAGTGATTGCTTGGATTGGTTTATTTTAAGATAAATGAGCAATACGAGCTTTGTCTCATAAAATGCAAAAAACACTTTTTGACAGTGATTTATGACTAGCATTACAATAAACATTTAAAAGCAATTACACTATCACGGATCCCACAGTAAAAACAAACATTTAGCAAGTCAAACTATAAGCGATTATACCAACTTTTGCTGTCATGCGAGCTAATATCACTGTAGATGCCTCAATATATCCTCAACCAACTCGGAAAACAAATTGCAGCAATAGTTGACTTGTCACCAACAAAAGAATTTAGAACTCATCTAAGAAGCAATTAAATTTTAAAATTTAATTAGAAACTAATGATGTGGATATGTTCGGATTTTGAAGAAAAATACAAGCATTTTGCTGACAGGTTGACAAAGTTCGCCATTCCTTCATCCAGTGTTTCTCTTCTCCCCATGGCATTAGCATTAATACCACTGAATTAACTGATTAACTTTTAGTAGACCTTGATGTAAGAGAGATTAGTGGAAGTAAGCATATGTTGATGATGTTATTTATACAATAACTCATGCACATTACAGTGACAATACAACTCTCACGCTTTGTTTGATTGGAAGCAATGGACAACAACGGTGGAAGAGAAAGGCGAAAGGAAATGGGAGAAAAGGTGGATCGAAAGGAGGAGGCAGGCCTTCCTGTTTCTTTCTTTGGTTTTATGAAGAGAAGAGATGCAATGTGATACAACCCAGGGACCAGTAATGGGGAAACAATGGGAACTGATATTAATGATCAAACTGGGCAAGCCCTTCGTTACAACAATTACAGAACAACACTCAAGATTACACACTCAGCTGGCTTTTGAGAGGCCAGTTCTCTCCCTACCCTTCCACTCAAAAAACAAAATATGCCATAACCCCCCTCGTGGTCAAGTAGCAAACCTTAATACACCCAAAATAACACCCTGCACAGTTCCCCAAAAGTCTATGCAGCAGCTAGTGCATTCTACCGCCACCTAGTTGTTTAACTCCTCCAAATTGGAAGGAGCTGCCAAGTCAACCTGCTGACCCTCATAAGGATGTTCCACCATTTCAGGTATGGGCCTGGACCTTCTTTTGTCGGTAGCAATTTGCATGGGCCTGGTTCTCCTCTTGTATGTTTCGGCAGCCAAAGGGACTCTATCATTACCCACCCTTAAAAGTTTCACCTTGTCCCCAAGGGGAAAGGCTGGAAACTGCTTAGCCAGAGTGCGAGCGTCTTCCCATGAGTTTTCAAACTCCGGTAAATCCTTTCACTTCACTAAAACTTCCAATTGACCGTTTAAGAGCCTACGGACCTTGCAGATATCTTCTGGTTGCACCTGGAGTTCCAAATCCTCTGATAAGGCTGCAAGAAAGGATGGAGACACGGTAGCAGGGGAAACATATTTCTTCAAGTTAGAAACATGAAAGACCGGATGAATACGGGCTGTTGGGGGTAGTTGTAAACGATAAGCCACACTTCCCACCGTCTCAATGATCGGAAAAGGACCATAATAGCGAGGGCTGAGCTTCTCATTGATCCTCCGGGCTAGTGTGCGAAGACGATAAGGTTGAAGCTTAACATAGACATGATCCCCAACCTCAAACTGCACGTCTCTCCTATGCTTGTCGGCATATTCCTTCATTTTTTGCTGAGCTTTAAGCAGATTCCCCCGCAAGGTAGTGATAATAGCATTCCTAGCACTGATCTGTTCATTCACTTCTTCAATGGCTGACGGCTCATCGTGGAACTTGAGGAAGGTAGGAGGATCCCGACCATAAACAGCCTTAAACGGGGTCATGTTGGCAGTACTGTGGTGCAAAGTGTTGTAACAATACTCGGCCTATGGTAACCATTGTGCCCACTTCTTCGGTGTCTCGCTAGTAAAGCACCGCAGGTACGTCTCAAGCCCTCTGTTGAGTACTTCCGTTTGACCATCGGACTCCGAATGATACGCCGAACTGAGGCATAGCTGAGTCCCAGCGTGTTTGAATAACTCTCTCCAAAAGTGGCTAATGAAAACTCGGTCTCGATCCAATACAATGGTTCTTGGCAAGCCGTGGAGCTTAACAATCTCTCGGGTGAATATGTCCGCGACCTCCTTGGTGGTAAAAGGATGAGCGAGAGCCAAGAAATGCCCATACTTAGTGAACCTGTCAACAACCACTAGTATGGTATCATACCGTTTGGATCTTGGAAGTCCTGTAATGAAATCCAAACTAATATCCTCCCAGATGTGTTAGGGAATGGGTAGGGGTTGTAACAACCCAGCCGGAGATAAGGCTTGGTACTTGTTCCACTGACATACGTCATAGTGTGCCACATAGCTCTGAACGGCACCCTTCATTCCCTCCTAATACACAACTTGAGCTAACCGCTTATAAGTTCGAAGGTACCCCGCATGACCTCCCATCGGTGAATCATGATACTCTTGGAGCAGCAAGGGTATTCTGGTCGAGTTCTTGGCCAAAACCAGCTTGCCCTTATACATCAAACAGCCCTTTTCCAAGATGTACCCTTATATGCTTCCAGGGTGTGTAATGAGCTGTTGTGTGATATGGGCTAGTTTAGGATCCGTCTGCACTTCTTTTTCCCATTCCTCAATATCATCATGCTGCCACAGTGAGAATCCCTTGAGTTCCATCATGTGTTCCTGCCGTGAGAGTGCATCCGCCACCCTATTCTCTTTCCCTGGTTTGTAGGATATTTCAAATTTAAAGCCCATCAATTTGGAAATCCACTTCTGTTGGTTCTCGTCCACTATGCGCTGTTCGAGGAGGTACTTCAAGGCTTTTTGATCTGTCCTAATGGTGAATGTATGCCCCCACAAGTAATGGCGCCACTTTTTAACTGCCAAAACAATGGCCATAAGCTCTTTTTCGTAGACAGACCCCTGTTGTGCGCGGCTGGACAACTTTTGGCTAAAATAAGCTATTGGCCTCCCCTGTTGCATTAATACAGCACCCACACCAAAACCAGATGCATCTGTCTCCACCTCAAAGGGCATAGTGAAATCCGGCAGGGCTAAGACCGGTAAAGTCGTCATTGCTCTCTTCAAGTGCTCAAATGCGTCCTCTGCTGCCGCTGACCATTTAAAGGCATCTTTCCTTAGTAAATCAGTCAAGGGGTAAGCTATCTTGCTGTAATTCTTCACAAAACGGCGGTAATACCCAGTCAGCCCCAAGAATCCTCTTAAAGACTTCACATTTTTAGGTGTTGGCCAATTCAACATGCTGTCAATCTTGGCTGGGTCAGCTTGGACGCCCTCTTGGGAAATAATATGTCCAAGATACTCAATCTTCAGCTGAGCAAAACTGCATTTCTTCAAGTTGATGACCAGATGGTTTTCTTTTAGACAGTTCAACACCATTTTCAGATGCTCCAAGTGAGAGGATAAGCTACTGCTATAGATGAGGATATCGTCAAAGAACACAAGTACGAATTTACGCAAGTATTGGCGGAATACCTCGTTCATTAGGGATTGAAATGTTGATGGGGGCGTTGGTTAGCCCAAAAGGCATGACTTTGAACTCATAGTGTCCCTCGTGTGTTCAAAAGGCGATCTTGGGCTTATCCCCGGCTTTGATCCTGATTTGATGATATTCGGATTTGAGGTCCAATTTTGAAAACGCTGTTGCTCCCTTTAACTCATCCAATAGCTCATCGATGGCCGGGATTGGGAATTTATCTGGCACTGTAATTTTATTGAGGGCTCGATAATCAACGCAGAACCTCCAGCTGCCATCTTTCTTTTTAACAAGTAATACTGGACTTGAGAAGGGACTGCTGCTGGGTTGGATAATGCCACTGTTTAACATCTCCTGCACTAGATTCTCAATCTCATTCTTTTGCCGATGCGGGTATCGATAGGGCCGTATGTTGGGTGGTTGCATCCCCTCCCTCAGAACAATGGAATGGTCATGCGACCTAGGAGGTGGTAACCCGCCCTGCGCTTGACAGACTTCTGGGAATTCACTGAGCAACTCTTCAACTCTGGGAATAATAGTTGTTGGGTTCGCATCCTCAGTGCATATTCCGTTATACTCAACCAAAAAGAACTCCTCATCGGAACAGGGACTTGTAAGTAACTTGTGCCTTGGCCAACGTGGGGTCCCCTTCCAAACACACCCTGTTCTCCTTCTTTCCTATCTTCATCGTTAATCGGTCCCAATCCACTTTCACCTCCCCTAGAGATTTCAGCCACTCTATTCCCAAAATGGCATCCACACCCCTTAAAGAAAAGGATAAAATGTTTGTGTGGCCCTTAGTCCCTGTATTTGAAAGGGTAAATCTCGACATACCTGTTTCCTTCTGACTGAATACCCATCCCCTACTGTCACGCTATATTCGGCAATTTCTTCCATAAGTAGGTGCAATTTGCTGCATAATTCCTCCGCCACGAAGTTATGGGTCGCTCCACTATCTATTAAAATTATAACCTCCTTACCTCTGATGTCACCCCTGACCTTCATCGTATGAGAACTCCCGAAATCGGCAATCGAGTTCAATGACAGCCCCATCTGAGTTTTCTCGGCGCCGCCCTCCAGTTCGCCTTTCTCGCTCTCCGGCATCTCTTCTCGTGCTTCGATCTCTCCGTCGTCCTCGGTGTCTAACAGAATGAGCTGCAAATGTTTGCTCCTGCAAACATGGTTGGGGCCAAATTTCTCGGCACATTTGAAGCACAATGCTAGCTCCCATCGTCGTGTCATTTTAGAATCCGACAGCCTCTGCGATCGGCCCCATGGTCGCACCGATGAAGAACCCGTTGCTGAGCTCCCGGTTTTTCCATCGAACTGCTTCGTCTCTGTTGGCTTCGAGGGTATCGAGGATTGGACTGAGGGTGATGGGCCCTTGCTGGGCTCAAAGTAGCGGGTAACTCTCGTGTATGACTGCTGGGTCGGACCCAGTGTAGACCCACCTGAATTCAGAACGGATCGGGTCGCTCTTTGGTCCCTAGAGCGCTCCATCATCCCGTTCTTTTCCTCGATCTTGAGCGATGTCTCCATGAGCTCGCGTAAGGTCACCGCACTCGAGAGCCTCAACTCAGCTCTAATGGCCGGTCTCAGGGCGTTCTTGAAGGCTCCTATGAGACACTCTTCCGGTATGTTCCTCAGGGTAGCCGACAGTCTCTCAAACTCTTCCACCAATTCCATGACCGATTTATCCTGCTTAAGGGCTAGCAACATCTCGTATTCATCTCCTAGTTGTGAGGGATGAAACCTTCGTAGTACTTCGTGTTTGAATTCTGACCAGCTCCGAATGGCGATCCTGGGCTCCACCCATAAGTACCAGTTCAATGCCTTTCCTTCAAGACACAGTGCTGCAACATCCAATCTTTCAGCGTCGGTCACGAAGGTGACCTAGAAGTACCTCTCCATCTTTAAGAACCACCCGAGAGGGTCCTCTCCCACGAAAACTGGTAGCTCTAGCTTCCTATACTTCCTGGCCTCTCGACCGATTTCCCCGTTCGTCCCCGAGACCTCTTCTCCATTTTGGCCCCCAGTGCAGTGGCGTGGGAGCCTGTGACATGCCCCTGCCTACCTAGCAATTGCATCACTAATGATTGTAACTGTTGAATCATCCCCTTAACTCCCCCTATCTCATTAGTTAGACGCTCGTCAAATCCATCCATTTGACCAGCCATCCTTCTTTCCAACCCCCCACGATCTCCTTAAGCTCCTGTACCTCTTCTTGCATGGAACTCATTCTCTCCCACAGCTCCGAAGAACGACCCGCTCTGATACCAAAATGATACAACCCAGGGACCAATAATGGGGAAACAATGGGAACTGATATTAATGATCAAACTGGGCAAGCCCTTCGTTACAACAATTACAGAACAACACTCAAGATTACACACTCAGCTGGCTTTTAAGAGGCCAGTTCTCTCCCTATCCTTCCACTCAAAAAACAAAATATGCCATAACCCCCCTCGTGGTCAAGTAGCAAACCTTAATACACCCAAAATAACACCCTGCACAGTTCCCCAAAAGTCTATGCAGCAGCTAGTGCATTCTACCGCCACCTAGTTGTTTAACTCCTCCAAATTGGAAGGAGCTGCCAAGTCAACCTGCTGACCCTCATAAGGATGTTCCACCATTTCAGGTATGGGCCTGGACCTTCTTTTGTAGGTAGCAATTTGCATGGGCCTAGTTCTCCTCTTGTATGTTTGGGCAGCCAAATGGACTCTATCACAATGAAAGAAGATATCAAGTTATTTGACTACTGTTTTTCAAGATTAAATATATTGAGGCTCATATGAACCTCAAGCTTTCTAGTGCTCTGAACTTTACAGACTTAGTTGTAGTTGAAGTGGTCAGCGAACCATAAAACCAGCGTTAGCATGTGGACATGGATTAAGCTTAGTTGCACTTCAAGTGGTCAGCGAACCATAAAACTATTCAAGTAGACAAGTACTACTCATAATTAATGACATAAAATCAGCACATATATGTACTGAGAATAGTTTAAAAAAACTATAACCCATGTTCAATAGTTTGTTCAAGTTTGTGGCGTTGTAAGATGAATTCAGAATGGAATGTTTTGGGTTTTGCCCGAATTTGTTTGTCATTGTAACTGGTCCATTTGTAGAACACGAGGGTGTATTTTAATATCCTGGATTGAATGGTGAATATGGTGGAAGCGTAGTGAGAAGTGGGTGGCCCCATCGTCATCATGTGAAGGTAAGTGACAGATTAAAGCTATGAATACGCATTTCTTAATCTAAAGCGACATAATAACTCTAACAAAAGATGACAATATTAAGACCTATCCTCCCCTGTCCCATCTTTCTTTCATTTTCAAAAGGTCCACTTGTTTTAGCATCCTCTGGTTTAACCAGTCCCATCTTCCTTTCATTTTCAGAAGGTCGCCTTGTTTTATTAGGACCTCAACTTCTTCTTGGGAATAAATAAAGCAATTATATATGATTTTCCGCAACATGTGAGAATTCGTTATTTCAAATACATCAACTGATGTATCCAAGAAGTAACTTAATTGGTCATAAATTTTTATATATCTATTAAGCTGTGATTAAAATTGATTACGAAATCATGTCACAATACAAGAAGGAAGCATGTCTTAATTGAGGAGGTGACGTGTCATGCTGGTGCGCACCCAGTGTAAAGCAGGAAGCTATATAATACATACATACATATATATATATATATGTAAATTTATGATGTGTGGGACAAAATGGAATCATGAGTGTTTGATGATCCCAATTAGTGAATATTCTATACATGATTTCCTGTACTCATACTCTCTATTTCTAATCCATTAAGATATGCTCAAGTGCGAAGATGCCGTAAGAGGCTGATGGCGATGGACAACCCCAAATAATAGAGATAAACAAATATGCACTTATTAGTGTTAATTTATACTTCTTTTGCCAGTAAATACACAAAACACCGTTTAAATTACATTACAAACCTTAGGATTGGAGCAGGAAGTATCATTTTTTATAAGTCAACTGGGCAAGAGGAATTAAAATAAATGCGTTTCTATATTCTCATTAACATGTGACCTAATCCCACAATACAAATAGTCCACAAGTAGTGCGTGCCAGGCTTGTGACGAAGTCTTAAAGTTGAAATTTTGGTGTAGGCCAATCCAGTGTGGGTGAAGATATGATAAATTAGGGAGAATTCGCTGTCGCGCACGTCACTGAAGATATGATTATTGAAATCGGATTCTTCGCCGAAAATAAATAGTCAACTCGTGAGCCTCAAAAGCTTCCTAAAGCTCCGATAGCTTATTAACACAACTCCAGCGCACGACAAAGACAATTTCAGCTTTGGCACATGCATGCACTTGGCTTAGTTGTGGAGCACATGAAGCTTAACATAATTTTGCTTCATGTAATACGACCATACAGAAACCAAGCCCTTCCATTTTCGCTTGACTACTGTACTATATATATGTTGTGAGTTGTTTTGTTTGATGCTGGAAAACCCAGATGATCAGCGAAACAGTATAGCTATTTGTATTCAAGTACCACTCGTAAATTAATTCCATAAAACCAGCACATGGCATATGATGTATTATTGAAAAGTAGTGAAGAAAAAAGAAATAAACAAGTGGTATGCGAGCTGTTAGGAAGGAGACAAAGTGCAGGCATGTGGACGTGATTGGGTATTTAGAATAGAAAAGTCGGACGCCATTATTAATGTTTTATACTTTCCGTTTTGTGTGTGTGTGTGTGTGTGTGTGTGTGTGTGTGTGTGGTATATATATAACCAGAAGCCTGGCATGGAATATCCCAATTTCACCACTAGTAATTACCAGAGCTTCATATCCATCTAGCCATGCCGAAGATCGCTCTCGGGACCTCTCGGGAGGCTATCCAGCCCGACTGCCTTCAGGCCCTAGTCATTGAGTTCGTCACCACCTTCCTCTTCGTCTTCGCCGGTGTTGGTACCGCCATGGCCACCGGTACTTGCTACCCTCTCACTCTCTTAACTGCTTCACCCACGCTAACTTTACATACGTACCTTATTCATTCACTCAGCTCCTTTTTTATGTAATCATATATCCAGAAAAGCTGGGGGCAGACGCACTGGTAGGGTTGTTTGCCGTGGCCGTGGCACATGCACTTGTGGTGGCCACCATGGTATCGGCCGGCCATATCTCCGGCGGCCACCTCAACCCGGCCGTCACGCTCGGCCTCCTCGTGGGAGGCCACATCACCCTCTTCCGTTCCATCCTTTACTGGATCGATCAATTACTCGCATCCTCCCTTGCTTGCTACCTTCTTTACTACCTCTCCGGCGGACAGGTAATGATTAGTTTGTCGTCGAAGACATTGATTTAGTTGAATCTATTTCAATGATTGGATCAGAATTGTGACTGGGAAGTTAAACTCATAATTGTGCAGACAACTCCAGTGCACACGCTGGCCAGCGGAGTTGGGTACGCTCAGGGAGTGGTATGGGAGATCATCCTAACGTTCTCGTTGTTGTTCTCCGTATACGGGACTATGGTGGATCCGAAGAAGGGGGCCATTGGTGGGCTTGGGCCCACACTGGTTGGGTTTGTTGTGGGCGCTAACATCCTGGCGGGAGGGGCCTTCTCCGCCGCTTCCATGAACCCGGCGAGATCCTTTGGGCCGGCTTTGGTGAGTGGGAATTGGACCGATCACTGGGTTTACTGGGTCGGCCCACTCATTGGGGGCGGCTTCGCTGGCATCATGTATGAGACCTTCTTCATAAACAGATCCCACATCCCACTTCCTCAGGATGAAGAAAGTCGCTAGCTACCGGCCACCACTATTTCCTACTGTATTACTACTTCCTTAAACACGAGGTCAATTTTCTTATTCATCTCCTCTCTCTCTCTCTCTCTCTCTCTCTAGTTATATCCTCACCCGTCTTTCTCACTGGTGTTCATGTAATTTATGTACGTGGTTTTGTTGGTGGTGGAGACCAGTGTAATCCAGTGCTCTAAATGGCCTTGTGCTAGCTGTTCTGATGATTTCATCAGATTAATAACATATCATGTAATATCCCTTTTCATTGTGGGTAAATCCAGGCTGTTAAGTATCATAATACCTATACGTTCTTGCATTTAACCAGGCTGAACATGTAAGATTTGCTGGGAGGGTTCCCAATTAGAAGAATGTAAACCGTGAAGATACTTTATAAAACGATGAATTATCATATATACTTTAATTCAGTTTTATGTTTGTTTTGGTTAAAATATTTTTAATTTTAGGATGCTTAATTAAGGATACATTCAATGGGAGTATAATACTATAATTAGAAAAGGGGTAAATAGCATTTTTGCTACTGAAGTATACAGGTTGGAGCACTGTGTATCCGAAAGTTTTCTTGGGACCAGATTCGTTACGGAAGTTTGTAAAATGCATAATTTTTCACCTGGGCCAACGGAAGCGTGATGGCCGTTTGCCAAGTAAGATACACAGCCAAATCAGCCTCCACATCATTTAACTCACAAACCTTTCTTCTTATGAGTGTTTGCCACGCTGCACTCATTCGAATGCGTCACAATCCTCATTCGAATGAAAGAGTCCAAGTTTGTTTATGAAGTGAAGTTGGAGTGACTTAATCAAATAAATTGTAAATCTGATTCGAATAATAATTTCTAAACTGTTGTTTACAAGTATGGTTTAGAAAGTGAAGGTGTTGCACTCGTTCGAATGAGATCCAACACTCATTCGAATGAGGAAGTCCAAATTTGCACATTAACAAAGATGTGGCACTCATTCAAGCGGTTTAGAAAGTCCGCTTTCTAAACCGTTTATCTAAAATACGGTTGAGAAAGTCAACTTATTTTAAAACCTGTGTCTCCTCCGTCTGAACTCCAAATTTAACGAATGACCTATCGTTGGAAAGCTCTTTGAGTATACTTTCAAAAGAAAGAAGTTTGACAACCATTGGATATATTTATTGAGAGATATAATCAAAAAACCGAACATATACCAGGAATACATTTATTCTTTATACATGTTCGATTTTTTGATGATATCTCTCAATCTTGATATCCAATTGATTTCAAACTTATCTCATTTAAAATTAGACTCAAAGATATTTCCAATGATATATTATTTGTTAAATTTAAAGATCAAACGAAGAAGTTATCGTATTTTGAATTTTAAACTATTTATAAAGCATAAGCTGATTCGATTGAGTTTTATGTTGATTCGAATGATAGACTTTCTAAACTGAATTTTTCCCAAACGGTTTAGAAAATAGACTTTCTAAACCTTTCAGAGATGCAAAGGTTTAGAGAGGGACTTTCTAAACCATTTGAATGAATACCACATCTTTGTTAATGTGCAAATTTGGACTTCCTCATTCGAATGAGTGCAACACCTTCACTTTCTAAACCGTACTTGCAAACAATGGTTTAAAAATTATTATTCGAATCAGTTTTACAATTTATTCGACTAAACCACTCCAATTTCACTTCATAAACAAACTTGGACTTTTTCATTCGAATGAGGATTGTGATGCATTTGAATGAGTGCAGCGTGGCAAACGCTCCTAAGAAGAAAAGTTTGGGAGTTAAATGACGTGCGGCTGACTTGGCCATGTATCCTACTTGACAAACGGCCGTCATATTTTCGTTGGCTCAGGTGAAAAGTTATGCATTTTACAAACTTCTGTGGTGTATCTGATCACAAAAAAAAATTTCTAGATACACAGTGCTTCAACTTGTATACTTCTATGATAAAAATGCTACTGAATCCATTAGAAAAATAAAACTTAAATGGCCTTGATCAGGGCGGTGGAGATAGCACCAAGCATGCCACAAAGGCAACGGGATTCAGAGCGAGCTAATATTGCGAAATTCGATGTGTCGGACAATAGAGGAACATTGCCCATGCTTCTTGAAGATTACGAATACCAGACGCTGCTTAGGATCACGACCTCTCGAAGGAAGGAAAAGATATTGTCCCATAGTGTTCCGTACAGAATATGTTTTGTGTCCATAAAAAAAATCTCCACGTACTTTCCTAATCATACCTACCAACAACTGAAACACTCGCACCATGGTAAATATACTGAAAAAGTTTTATCTCAATTTATGTGTTCACATCAACAATACAGACATGCCTAGTTTCCCTTGGAATTTGTAAAATGAGATAGGCATCATGAAAGCTCCGTGAAACCCATATGGAACTGTGCTAGGCATTCTGATTATGGACCTTGCACTCTCCACATAGAATCTGTGCCCATCAGTTATACGAACCTAAAGAATTTAGTGGAGGTTACTTAATAAACTTCACAGCAGTTTTAATGAACCTCACAGAAATAAACTACGTACGTACTTTGGTATTCTTAGTTTTGTCTCTATAACTTCAATGCAAAAAACACTTCGGCTCTGAAAAATCCAAAATCGTATATACAGTATATAATTGGCACAGTAGAATGTTCCAACAATATATGCGTTTCTTTAATTAGGTGAGCGTTCTCTAGCTTTTGAAAGAATCAACTGCACTATTCAATGTTCCTTTTTTCTTTTGCCAACAGCATTATTCAATGTTCACTCACACCTTCATTGCTTACAAATATAAGGACTTGCATAAATTTCATATTTCCCAGTACTAGTGCCAATAGCAATATTGATCTAATTTTTTGCCAACAGCATTATTCAACGTTCTCTCCCATTTTCTTTTTCTCTTTCGATCATCTTGATGCATCCCAAGAAATAAGAAAAAATGCCGATTGATTGTTCGGTGCACTAGTGCCTGTAATTTCCAATTAGCGAGCCTTTTGGGTTCGACTTTGCGTGGAGCAAAAGTTGTCACCAAAATTGAATATTTCCCTGTGTTGCATGTAATTTGGTCGGTGATAAGTTGACGTTTGGTGGTTTTACAGGACAGCGACTCTGTTCGGGAATTTCGATCCCAGTCTGAGTAGCACAGCATGGCTGCTCCCACATGTTTCATTTGCATGTTACTCCTTGTTTCATTCCCACATATCTTAGGCCTTCTGTTCCTTTGATCACAAAATTTGCAGTCAGTCAATTAGAGTTCCTGTTCCCTTTTGTATAATGGATTGAGACAATGTTCCAGTCAAAAAGGGAAGTTTCTGTCCTCCATCCCCTCTTTCTTTGGTTTAAAAATGCTGTCTTTCTAACTGGATCAGTGTTTTTCGTGTAATCTACAGAGGTGGTAATTAAGATTCGTTGAAGTGAACTGACGGGAGAGCAATTTCTGCAAAAATGGATCAAGATTTTTTGTCACTGATGAAGCTGGAAACAGAGACTTTTATGGTTCATTGGCTTTACATTCACTTTGATCCTGGCATTTCAGTATTTTGAACTTCCTTATGGTAACGTGCTAGTCAATCTATTCCATGCCAGCAAGAATCCAGTGTCAGGAGCTAGTAGCGATCAGGCTGCTCAGCCACCGTCTAATTTTGAAATATCTGACGATACGACAAGTTTGAATAAGCCAAACTGCACCGATGGGGATGCCTTGGAAATGGCAAATAACATCAGGACCTCCGAGGAAATTAAGACGGCTACAAATTTTAGTTTTGTCTTGAAACCCCAAGTGGAAACAAACAAATCTTCTGAATTTTATGAGTCTGACAAAGTTCCTGCGGAGAACTATAATAAGAGATCGTATAATGGATCTGCAACGAGGCATGCAGGAGGGTTTGGGCACATCATTTATAATGTAACTATGGGTTCAAACAATTTGACAAACAGTT
>JANTPZ010127007.1:0-16834 GCA_025593235.1 Vachellia pachyceras | reverse complement strand
GTTGGGAGACTCACCCACCATGCCAGGTGCGCGACGCGGGTCGGGTCCGGACGTAGTCGGAGCGAAGCTCCGGTGAACCGGGCGGGCAACCAAAAAAAAATTAGTGTAATTCAAATTTGGACTCACCAACGGTTGGTTGGATCAAGTGGTAAGCGACTTGTTCCAGTTTAAGCAAGGTCTCGAGTTCGAGTCCTGGTGTATGCAGTAGCCACTGTTAGGAGACTCACCCACCATTTCCAGGTGCGCGATGCGGGTCGAGTCCGAATTAGTCGGGGCGAAGCTCCGGAAACCCGGCCGGAAACAAAAAAAAATTGGACTCTGTCTCGTTATGAGCTAATTATTTAGCTTCTGTTTAGTCTTATTTTTATTGATGAGACATTTGGTTTAGCTCCAAAATTTTTTTGGGCCATATTGTTTTTATGTCTAAAGCTTATATATGTGTAATAAATGTGATTTAAGCTATATGCCATTTGTTTTAAAAACATTGTTTTTGGTGCTTAGAAGGTATTTTGAGTTTCTAGTAATACTTGATGTTGTTTGACCATATTTGGGTTGAATTTTTAGAAACTTTTTGAACCATCTAATTATTGAATTGATTCTGAAATTTTTTTATTGGGCTCAATTTAGTTTTTTTTTATTTGAGCCATTTTTTGAATATTCCAGAAACGGTTCTAGGCTAAATAAAGTTTTCTTAACTCATTTTTTATTCTTTAATTGCTTGACAATATTGTTAATTGCCATGAGTTAAGTACTTGATTAAGTAGTTGAGTTTACTTGTGTTTTTTTCATGCATGATTTATTTAATCAAATACTCTTTTATTTTATTTGCAATTTTAAATTGTTTAAATTGAATGGAAAATTTAATTTTAGCCATTTTCACATTCAAGAAAATTTCCAGAATTTATTTTGCATGTTATCCAATTGTTGAAATTGTTTTATTTATTAAAATTTTCAATTATTTAACTCTTTGAATTTTGCAAAATTGGATTTAAGTTGAAATGTGGTGGAATTAAATTTTAAACAATTGCATGGGTACATAAAATAATATGAGAATTCAATATTTTCGTTCAAATCAATCGATTAAATTCTCATCAAAGATTATGCATATTTGAAATTCAATTGCATATGATTGATATTCATGATTATTATGCAATCTCTTGGAGTAGCCAAAGCATCATCTATGTTGGTTATCTTTACAAAATCATGTTGTGAATGGATGCATCTGTCTTGCTAGACTTGAAGACTGTGAGAGAATATAATTTTAACAATGTTTAGAATCACTTCTTAGTTAAAATTATGTAGAGAAAATGTTTCTGATGAAGATATGCTAGATAAAATATCTCCACATTTCATATATCCAATTTACTCTTGCAACAACAATATATGGAGAGGTTTTAAGACATATGTTGATTTAAATTCTTTCTTTCTTGTAGTTGAACAGAACAATGAGCTTATGTTGAAAAATATGAATCCCGTCTAACAGGTTCAACTCCATTTTCCAGAAGTGAATATAATAGTAAAAAAAGAATCTAAAAATGGTTGAGGTTGAGATCGTGGATGTGGTCATAATCGTGGATGGAATCATAGTCATTCTAATACCCACCTAAAATGGAGAAAGACTAATAAGAAACATAAAAGGGCAAATGATGGGTATAATAAACAAAATTATTACGCATTGAAGGCTCTAGAAAAGTGAATATTCTGTTACATGAGGAAACAAAATTATGCAATGAAAATGCACTCTATTCTATCAAATCTAAAAGAAACTTATTGATTTTTAGAATATCCACAAAAATGATATCATATGGAAACAACGAATGAAAATAATCAAGAAAGTCTTAACATTACAAATTCAGTCTCTAGTATAAAATATATATTTGAAAAGTTTCCTTCCTTTTCTTCTTACTTGTATTATCATTCACAGGTATAGTTGAAATGCATCGTTAGTAAACCATAATTTTACTAATACAAATTAGAAGTTAGGTAATATAAGCCAACATTTTGACAAGGGAAACTAGAAGTTTACTGATTAATTTAATGTTTCGCATGTGATAGTAAATCAAAAGTTTAATAATACAAATAAGAAGTTAGGTAACTGATGGGTACCTAAGTGGGATGGGGAACCCTACCCCAAAAGCTAGCTATTGAGGTGGGAGAACCAACCCACTTAAATACCCCATTGAGCTTCCCATTCTACTCAATGTGGGACTTGGTATCCCATACTACCAAGTCTCCATCAATTGGCCCCCAATGGAAAGCCGACGTCTCGGCGGCTGCACTCCACGGCACTTCACTCGGCCTCCTGCCGGTCAGAACCCTCCGTGGGTAGCCCTCTCCGGAGAGGTCAGCCTGGCTCTGATACCAATTGATAGGTACCTAAGTGGGATGGGGAACCCTACCCCAAAAGCTAGCTATTGAGGTGGGAGAACCAACCCACTTAAATACCCTATTGAGCATCCCATTCTACTCAATGTGGGACTTGGTATCCCATACTACCAAGTCTCCATCAGTAACACAAACTAACAAACTAATAAGGTAAATAAGAAGTTTGCTGATGAACTTAATATTATTCATGTTTTGATAATAACATAAGTATTTTTGATTTTATAGGAATTAAATTTAGTTGGTTTGAGAAAAATGAAAGTTTTTGCTCATCACTCAAGTCAAGATTTATCACTTGAGTCATGATGTTGTTCAATGCATTAAAGTAAACATTTTTGCTTCAAAAAGAATATTTTGAAAAAGAGTTTAACTCGAGTTAAAATGTTTTCAAGACAAGTTTTATGTGTTAACTTTCAAGTTCACTTGAGTTGGGTCAAAGTCTTTTGGGGAAAATCACTCAAATCAATGTTGTTTAGCTCAAGTCATGTGAACATTTGAGTGTTATACCTTAACTTTGAAGGACACTCGAGTCAAGTCAAAAGTTTTAAGCAAAATCACTCAAGTCAGTATTATGTCACTTGAGTCATAATAAAAAATTAATTTTTATATCAGTAACTTTCAAGAGCACTTGAGTCAGATTGCTAGTTAAAGAGATTTTCACTCAAGGCACCATTTTATCACTTGAGTCATGACTCAAAATAGGAGTTCTTCATGATGAGGAAATATCTTCACTTGAGACGTGCAAGTTTAACTTGAGTCACAAAGGATTTTTGTGATGACTTTCACTTTCACTTTAGTCAGGCATCGAGTGAACATGTTTTGAACCTTAACTTCTAGTGACACTCTTTGGAAGTTACCTTATGAAAATTGTTCTTCAGCATTATCAACTCAAGTCATTCACTTATCACTCGAGTCATAGAGTCTCACTTTTGAAAAAAAAATACAAAACCTTCATTCTAACTCGAGTCAACTTGAAAGTGATTTTAAAATATCACTAAGTCATTTGATTATCACTCGAGTTAAGTATTTATTAATTCAGATTTCCTTTTAATATCATGCTCTTTCACTCTAACTTGCAAGCACTTGAAAGTGATATCAAATATCACTCGGGGGAATGAATGTTTATGATAAACTGCTTTTTAATAAGAACTTCAATTTTTCAAAAATTTTTTTTTTCCAAAACCCTATTTAACTTTCTCAAATCTCACTTGCCCTCATAAGTGCCTATCTAGCTTATTTTCCTTCAAGATATGGGTCTTTGAAATCAATAGCCGGTGTTCATACTCAACGGATTAATCTTCCTCAACAAACACTTGCTTTATGTCAAAACAATTAATGCCATGTTTGAAACGAAGTTGAGAGTAACAGGAAGATTGTTATCTCTAATGGATATTAATTACAATTCAATTATAAATAGAAGAGCATTGAAGATAGACAAACTACCAGTGAGCCAAAATTTATTGAAGCGAATTACCCATCACCTACTTCTCTTTTACACTCTCTTTCGCATTTATTCATCAATGTTTAGCATTTATTCTTGAGAGATAATTTTCAATCAAATCTTATTATCTACAAAGAGTATTTCAAGATTGTGAATTTTTTTTAAGGTTGTAGTATTACAAAGACTAAGGGAGAGTGGGATTCAACCTTGTACCGTGAGTAAAGGGGAGTGTGATCTTTAACTTGAAAAGGCATTAAGAGCATGTGAATCTTGGAGTTGTAGTGAAACACTCAGAGGTGTTATGGGGATTGGATGTAGGTCAAGTGTTGGGACTAAACTAGTATAAATTTCTGTGTTGATTTCCTCTTTATATTCTTTGATATTTTTCAAAACTTTGCTAATATTTGATTAACTATTTGAAGTTGCAAAATTTTTAAAATGTTCAATTCATCCCCTCTTAGTCATATCTCATTCTAACAAATATTTGGCATGACCACCAATTAGGTCATCTTAATTCAATTATGACATGACAAATAATTGAAAATTCATGTGGACATATATTGAAGTATAAATAGACCACAAACCCATAATTTCTCATGTATTGCATGTTTCAATGGAAATTATTTATTAGGCATTCACAAAGTAATATACAATATAATGTGAGCCTCTCACATTTCAAGAACGGTTACATGGAGGTATTTATAAGCAAATACACCCACTATGTGGACTATTAAAGTACTATATAGTTTTAATTAATGCATCAAATAAATGGTCAAATATTTGCTTATTGTCGTTCGCAATCTGGCATTTGCGAGATTGTTTGCTCAATTAATTAGGTAAAGGGTATATTACCATGATTATCCTATCAAGAAAATATGTCTTGATAATGCTTAAAAATTTACTTCAGAAGCCTTTAATTAATATTGTATGTTCCTTGGGGGAGATAAAGAACTATTTGGTCTGGAAGTATCATACATTAGTGTTTTTAGGGCACTAATATATCATGCTAATCACATAAGATATGACATATTATTTATTGCTAACTTATTAGTAAGATATAGTTCTTCGTTAACATGAAGATATTGTGATGTAGTAAAGCATATTCTTCATTATCTCATAGGCACTATGGATATGGGGTTATTATACTCAGGTGTATCCAAGTATGAACTAATCAATTATGCAAATACTTGATTTTTGTTTAAACAACATGAAGGTAAATCTTAGTACTTGTTTGTATGTGGAGGTACAACTATTTCATCGCGATCTATGAAGCAAACAATATCAACTACATCATCTAATCATGCATAAATTTTAATAATGTAGGTAGCAAGTGTAGAACATGATGGTTGAGCTTAGTAGTACATCATACACAAACCACTTGTGGTTTATCCTCAGACAAAATGTTCCCAACCGTTCTTTCTGAGGATAATGCTTCATGTATTACCCAACTAAAAGAATATTATATTAAGGGTGATAGAACGAAACATATTTCGTCAAAATTTTTTTTTCACTTGTGACCTTTAAAAGGGGGTGAAATTAATATCCAACAAATCCATTTTAGTGAAAATTTAGCAGATTTTGTCACCAAGTTACTTCCTAGTATGATACTTGGAAAATATGTTCATGACATTGGCCTTCATTGACTCAGCGATATCAAGTAATCTTGTCAAGAAAGAGAGTCGATGCACATTGTACTCCTTTTCCCTTATCTAGTTTTGTCCCACTGAGTTTTCCTAAAAAAGGTTTTTAATGAAGTAACATTAAGAAATGTATCTATAAACAATGTACCCCTTTTCTTTTACTTGACTTTTATTCCAATGGGTTCTTTCTTAGTTGAAGTTTTTTTAGTGGGACACACATTTGGTCAGTGGCGGACAAAGGACCCGGGCTTAGGGAGTGCAAACTATTTTTTAAGAAGATAAATGAGACTTATTCTTAATATCTTTTGAGAATAATTTAATTAAAAATTCAGTGGGTTCAAAATTAGCAAATAAGTGGGTGCAAAATAAATCACATAGTACTAATATATACCTAATTTTCTGGAAATCAGGGGGTGCGGCTGCACCCGCTCAGGACCATGTAGGTCCGCCCCTGCATTTGGTTATGGACATTTAAAGGGAAGTGTTATGAATATTATGTGGATGTCAATATCTTTTAGTAATCCCCCATTTTCTTTTATATATTGTAATCATGAAATCGATTTACTCTGATATTGTAAATCTATATTTATAAATAAAAGACATCCCTTATGTATTAAATACTTCGTATAGTGAGAAAGAACGATTCTTTCTTTTGTTCTCTCAATTCTCTTTGCTTTCTTTCTTTAATTTTTTAGTGAAATGATATTTTGTCGATTAAAACATGTACACATTGGGGGAGAAGCATACAAAATAAAAAGTCAAGAGGTATAGAACAGGAAAATTACTCTCCTTTTTTAATTTCATAACTTTGATCATTTTTTTGATAACTATTTATACATATCTTAAAGCAGAGACCACAGCAGGCCCCTGCTTGCCACGTGGCATTTCACCTTCTTTCCCACAACCGTTTTCAATAAGCACTTCTTGCAATTTCTTTTAAATTTAAATTTATACTTTTATTTTAAAAACTTAAATAGTTTTATCTCTTCCACCACTTTCCCAACTAAGCTCCTATTTATATGGCATGTCCTCTACTTCCCCTCAACTGTTTCTCATTATCACTTCTTATAATCTGTTTTGAATTTAAATTAATACGCATATTTTAAAAACTTAAATAGTTTCCTGTTTAATGGCCGGCCTATTTTAAAATTAATACGTATATTTTAAAAACTAATCAGTGAGCTAATAATTTTCTGTTTAATACCACTTTCCCAACAAAAAATTATAGTGCTGTGAACACCCACGTACACTATAAAAAATTTTGTCGTATGATATGAGACATATAACTGCAAAAGTATTTATTTCATTTTTAATATTTTAAATGAAAATAGTTGTTTGTGTATACATTTTCAAATGCATAATAATTGGTTTCAAATAGGTAGTAGGGAGTTACCTTCTTCAAGACATGTTATAAGAGCTACCTTTTTCATCTTAGGTAGTGGGTAGTTATTTGCATAATGGATGTTCAAATAGGTTGTAGGGAGTTACCTTCTTCAAGATATGTTACGGGAGATACCTTTTTCATCTTAGATTGTGGGTAGTTGTATCTATAAACAAATATATAATATAACTTTTTTATGCCTCCAACACTACTTATAATAAATTATTAAAATAAATTTTAGTTGAAGTTGAAAAAGAAGAAATTCTATGCAAGTAGTGGAGGTAGTGAGAAGTTATTCTCCTCATGGAAGAAGTAGTGAGGAGTTATATTCTTCATTATAAGTAATGGGGAGTTACATTTTTTTATAATAAGTAGCGGGAAGTTATATGTAATAAAACACATACACACTCCAAGTGTCAAGTAAGGTCATGTTTTGGTCTCTACTTTATGTTTTAAACGTGTATTTAAAATAAGAAATATTTACTCTATATGATATATTTTGAATAAGTTCATTATTAAATTTTTATAGTAAGTCAAGATATAAACAATGTAATTTATTTAAAAATGCAAGTAGCATATCATATCATGGGGGTCATATGTTTGCTTTCTCACTTAGGAAAAACAATTCCTAATATTTCTAACCAAATGTTCATAACTAAAAAAATATAAATATTTGTTATATATGGTAAGTTTTAAATACATTCACAATTAATTTAATATCAAAACAAAAATCAGAAAATCACACGGGTCGCAAGCATGTATTATTAGAGGACGAACAATTGTTGAATTTTTAAACTAAATATTTGTAATTGAAATTTTGAATATTTTGTAATAAAATTTTTGAATATTATTAAAATAAGAAATATTTGTCACATAATATTTTTGATACATTCATATATAATTAATTTAATTTAATATATCAATATAAAAATAAAATTGATTACAAGACTATATATAAATAATGTTATTTATTAAGTATAAAGTGTAAATTACACGAGTTCTAAGTATGCATTACAAGAGAATACATTTATTTTTTTAAGTTAAAGCAATTCCCAATCTTTTTAAATATAAATCTATAATTTAAAAATCTGCCAAAATTCTTAAATAAAATTTCTTTTAATGGATATAACTAAAAAAAAAATTCCACTTCCATCATAATGGATCATAGCATGTGTAACTCTCATTGAGTTTGTTGGAAATACAAATAGTGATAACCTTTTAAACTTTTTATGTATTCTAATGCAACATTAATTGAATAATTTATATAATATTGTAGTTTGTTTAATTATATATATATTATAGCCTCCATCCATATTATCCACTTTGCTTACCTATATTATATGCGGTCTTCATATATGGTGAGTTCTATATTAGATCAGAATTATATTTAAAATAAAAATATCAAATGTAACAGTAGGTGTTATACAAATAAAATACTCAATATTATCATCAAAAATATTTTATATTATCAAATATAATAAAATAAAGATTGAATTTTAAAAAAAAAATTATCATATTATAATTACTCACTTTTACTAATAGTTACAGGGGCGCTGTATTAGTTTTACATAAAATGCAAACTACGTTTTCCGACCGTTGTGAGCCCGGGATAACGGCTGAAGTTAAACCCTATCGTCTTATCTCCTTCCTTGGACAGCAAAGCCTCCTGCTCTCTGGCGTCCCTCTTCGGAGTCACTGGCCATGGCTGTCCTGGCCCTTCCCTTAGTCGTCTCCGTTTTCAAGCCCCACTCTTCCCATCTCTTGGTGTTTCGCGCAGGCAAAGTCGCCGCCAAGGGGTTATGCTCGCCGCCCTCTCGCCGTCAATTCACCAGTGCCACTGTCTCTGCCATTGGCGCTGCTTCGATTTCTAGGCATTCTTCTACTGATCCGAAGAGCCAGACTGAGAAAGCTTCTGTGCTTACTTTTCAGCAAGCCATTCAGCGCCTTCAGGTCTTGCAACTAACTTCTAACGATGCTTGTATTGGGGGCGGATCATTTGAATTGATGGTTCCGAGCCTTTAGTCACAGCAGCGGACGAGATGGAACCTCCTCACTCAGTCCCATTAAGACTGATCCATTTGGTTCTCAAGTTATGAAAATGTAGGTTTTAGTGATGGAACGGATGAGGGGGTTGCGAAAATTCTGGTCCATGGGTTTTAGTTTTGGGAATCTAGGTTCAAGTGGGAACGGTTTGGATTTCTCCAGTTCATCCTTGGTGGCCTGACCCAATTTATTATCCTTCCATGCCTCATCTTGTTCTTTGCTGTGACAAACGTCCTAGGTGCTCAATTTTGAGACAATTCAGGCGGATCTCTTACAGAGGATTCCCTTTGTATTACAATTATTGTTATATGTAGCCAGTAAAAGGCAAGTTGCAAGCTTTTTTTTTTTTAACCGGTTGTTACTATTGGCATTGCAGGAATATTGGGCTTCTGTGGGATGTGCCATAATGCAATGTAGCAACACAGAGGTAATGTTCATTGGCTATTTACATTTCCCCGCTGAAAATTTATCCTATGTTTGAATGGAGAAATGGAGAGAAAAGTAGAGGCGCAGAGAAAGTTAGGAGATAATACGGGACGGTAAATAGATTTTTTTCCTATTTGGATACGACATAGGAGAGGACAGAGGAAAAAGTTTGGATAGAAAAAGAGCATGAGATCTATATGTTTTCTCTCCATTGTTTTTTGGGCTAGAAAAATGGAGAGATTTTGGAGTGAAAATGTCATTTCCAAAACAAGTCCTCTGGCCACTCACTTTCCCCTCATTCTCCTCTGTCGATTCTTGCTTAACGTTGTCTGCACGGCGGCTTCATGGATTTTTCTTGCACTTAGTTCAATTTTTTTTTTCCATTTATAACCGGCATCTTAGAAAACAAATCCTGAACACTGTAGTCTTGTTTAACTTCACTTGCCACTTTCTTATACACAATCTCATTCAAATTACTTGAATTGCTTGATTTAGTTAGGAAAATACATATGATACAGAGTAATTTGAATTAACAGTTTTGTTTTGATTTTTTATAGGACTCTTTTCACATTTAAACAGTACAACTATATAGAGGAAACAGTCTTTGGGTATGTTTATTTATTTTGGAAAAATAAACACATGATACTGCACACGTAATACACAATGGGGAGTAACTTAGGTAAATTTTTCTTAATACATTTCATTCAAATCAGATCTCTAATTTTTTTCCCCAAAACATTTATAGTAATGACTTCTGCATATGAGGTTAGATACGAAATCTCATTCAACTTAGTATCATTGCAAAATTAGTCATTTTCCTGGTCTAATGTTTTCTCTTTTTTATCCAAAGAAAAGAAGAGAAAATATTTTCTTTTCACTTTTTTCTTCTCACCATTTTCTCTTCCCTCTTCTTTCTTCCCTTTCATCTTCCCCTCATCCAAGCAAAGCATTAATATTGCTCCATTTTTTTAATAATTGCTTTGATGACTTCCCTACCTGCTTAGGGCTTGTTTGGATAAGCAGTGACAAAATAACTTTTAAGTAGAATGACTTTTGGAAAAAGGAATTTTGGGTAGAAGTTAGATGATGTGATTTATGTTTGGATATGCGGTGGTAGAAGTGACTTTTTGTGAAGATGAAAATTTGGTTGGATAAATGTTTGAGAAGTAAGTTTTGGTGGAAAATGACTTAAAAGAACATGAATCTCATGAAATAATACATATTCATATGTATATATATTATTTTATATATTGTGATAATTTTAAGAAAAAATAAAATGATAAAAAGTAGGCTAAAGTATACATTTAGTTTTTTTAATTTACATCAAACTTTGGTTTAGTCCCTTAAATTAAAAAAAAAAAACTTAGTCATTTTCTCTTAACTGTTAGTTTAATTTATCCGAAAATGATGGCTCGTCAAATGTAAACAGTGAGTTTGCATTTAAATGTTGATAAAATATGCTTAAATTTTAAGTATTTAACATAATTATTTTTATGTTTTAAAATTCAACCATGTTTTGTGATTATTTAACTACAATATCATCATTGAATTTGATGTGTTATCATTTTCCATTAAAAGGACCAAATATATACTTTAGCCTAAAAAATAAAAAATGTTGCATGGTGAAATGCATTTTGGGTAGAAGGAGCTGGAAGCTGCTTCTAGCTTTAAACTACTTTTTGGGTAGAATGCATTTCCCCAAACGCATAGTCAAACGGGTAATTTTGGACAGAATGCATTTTACCAGAAGTTACTTTTCCAATTCAAAATGCTTTGCCCAATGCACCCTTATTTAGCTTCAAGTTCAAGAGATGAAATATAGTTTTGGGAAGGGCGAGGAGAAGCCCAGGCTCCACTACATTATTCAAACCAAATAACTTACTAAGTCATACTTGGTGGACTTGTGGCATTTTCTTTACAATATTTTTCAGGTATTCTTGGAACGTTATAAAATTGTTTTGGGGCTCGAATATTTCTTTACATAATTACAAATTTTTATTTAAATTGTGAATATCAGACTGTTTTATCCTTTACTTATGGAAAATGGAAGATGTCATTTTCAAAGTTAAGAAGCTTTTTATTTGTAATGTAAAGCTTCTAGGTCTGTTCTATAAGTTGAAGATATTGTTCCTTCCAATCTTGTTCTTCATGGGATCTCCGCTGGGCAGGGGGAATGGATCCTGGGACAACCTAGACTGCATTCTATGCATGGTGCTTTGCAAGCTAGAAAACCGCTACTGCATAGCACCACTAATTCTTTTTTTTTTTTTGTTAAAAAGTTCCATTATTCTTTTAACACTTCTGTACTCCAATTTGCTTTGGTTTGTCTTTACTTTTGTTGTTTGACTTATTGTTTTGCTAAAGAGAGCTTGTTAGTTCTACCTGCTTGGTGACCAATTTGTATTCTTGTGTTGATAGTCTCTGATTCATGATTCATCCATTATTTTCCTGTATTAACCAGGTTGGAGCTGGGACTATGAATCCACTTACATACTTAAGAGTTCTTGGTCCGGAGCCATGGAATGTTGCGTAAGTATGATATGGATGTTTATTTATCATTGTACACATAAATTTTTCAACATTTGATTCAGTAGAGAAAGAAGTCTCCAGGAACAGTTCTGGAGCTGAATGATTTTGTAATTTTTTTAATCTTCCTAGAAAAATAGAGGGCATAGAATTACGTTTCTTTTCAAGTTTATTTTGATTAACAATATTATGTAGCATCTAGCAATTATTGCTGCTGCATCAGCTTCGCATTCATTATATTTGACTTTTTAATTTGAAAATTATTTTAGGTGTTGTGTAAAACTTGTAGAAGATTCAGCAGATTCTTAGGAGCACTTTATGTAATTTGATTAGGAGAAATATCAGAGATTTGATTAGGAGACAATTAGGGATTTGATTATGTAATCGCTAGTTTTCCGGCCACCATTAATTGGCCCTCAGCTGTATATATACCTGATCAGATGAATGAGAAAGAACACGGAAGAAAGATATAACATACTCCTCTGTTTTCTCAGTCGTTCTTCAAAACTTCTTAAGAAATTATTCAAGATTTTGATTGTTTTAATATTTTATAAGCAATAAATTAATAAATGTTGACTGATCTCTTATAATGAATTTTCAATTTTTCCTTGCTTTATATATGGTGTCCAATAAAATTATGAAGTAATTTAGCCTCACATTTTTTTTTCAATTTGATTCCTTTGAGTCATTTAATAAATAAGGTTTAGGGATAATGAGATTCCCACTAATCAGCCTAAAAGTAAGGGATACTAAGAAAACAAAAATAAAACAGAATCTTAACACAATAAATACAGTACAAAAAATACTTAGAACAGGTAAATTTAGAAGCCCCAATAATAGGCTCAGTTCCAATACTCCTCATTAAGCTGAGGAACAAATATTTATCATGCCAGCTTGCTGCATAATTCAACAAACTTGATCCTTGGAAGTGCATTGGTTAAGATGTCAAAAACTTGAGAGTTAACTAAAACATATGAGAGCTCCCTTATCTTAGATTCAACACTCTCCTTGATGAAATTTCTGTCAATTTTAACATGCTTCATCTTATCATTGTGAACAAGATTCTTAGCTGATGAAAGTACTGATATTTTAGCTATTTTCTCAGTTAACATATTTTATTCAGAATGAAATGGTATAAATAGAGTTTTTGACACAACAAGCCTACCCCTTTAGCTCTGATAAATCTAGGTTAAATCTATCGAATAACTTGAGAGGATAAGCAACCTTAAAAAAGCATTCAATGATTGGATCATTTGCACATAATTATCTACGGTCATGTTATAAGAGTAGTACTGCAAAAGATTAGTATTGTGTTGAATAAGAAAGTTGCAGCACCCTATGGTTATTATTTTTGGTTGGTTCTACTCTCCTATTAGACATCTCTGAGAAATATCTTGTTTGAATGTTTTAGCAAGGTATTTTCATTTCAATTTCTTGTCATCTTCAGTTTTAAAGATGAGTAAGGAAGATTCGAGGGTCCTAGAATTTAAGTTTTTAATTTTTATTTTCATGTTGGAAGGTATGTTGAACCTAGTATCCGCCCTGATGATAGTCGATATGGGGAAAACCCAAACAGGCTTCAGAGACACACTCAATTTCAGGTCAAGTTTGATATTGTAATCAACTTCAGAATTGAAGTTACTTGACCATCTTTCTATTAAAATCTGAGTCTGCATATGTCATTAATATCTATTTCTTTTTGATTGTAGGTAATTTTGAAGCCTGATCCGGGAAATTCTCAGGATCTTTTTATTCACAGCCTATCAGCTTTAGGTAGAAAGAACTGAATCTTCTTTAAATTTTTTTAATGCGTTTTAGTCATTTTGCATTGGTTTAGAAGCATTTCTTTGGGAAGCTAATTGGAAAATACCCTGAAAAGTTAAAGGAAAACCTTCCAAAACGTCATGAAATAACATGTTGTGAAAGCTGAATAAGCTTTGGGTGGATAATGATGGATGAAATTTTGTTCATTTACTTTGTTTTTAGGTTGATAACCGAAAGGTCATTCTTGTTATTTTAGCTTGAACAACGTAGAAGACTTTTATATCGATATCTCTTTATTTGTTTGCCGAAACCCTTAAATTTATATTCTAGAGGTTGAAAACATTTTAGTTTAGGTAGAAAGAAAACTTCTTTGAGTTATTTGCCTAATGTTTTTAGTATTTTTGCGATACTTTATGATCATTTGTTTGCCCAACTAATTGGAAAATGATGGGTACCTAAGTGGGATGGGGAACCCAACCCCAAAAGCTAGCCATTAAGGTGGGAAAACCAATCCATTAAAATACCCCATTGAACATCCCATTCTACTCGATGTGAGATTTGGTATCCCATACTACCAAGTCTTCATCAATTGGCCCCCAATGGAAAGTCGACATATTGGCAGCTTCACTCCACGACACTTCACTCAGCCTCATGCTGGTTAGAACCTTCCGTGGGTAGCCTTCTTCGAAGAGATCGTTAACCAGGAACTGATATCAATTGATGGGCATCTAAGTGGGATAGAGAACCGAACCCCAAAAGCTAACTATTGAGGTGGAAGAACCAACCCATTTAAATACCCCATTGAGCATCCCATTCTACTCAATGTAGGACTTGATATCCCATGCTATCAAGTCTCCATAAAAAAATCACATGAAAAGAGAGGACTAGGACGAAAAGGTTGAAAGGGCTCATATGGTTTAGGAGAGTGTTTCGCATATGCTTTGCTAATTGACAAATATCAAATCGAAGAGGACTATCATTTTTATTGACATATAATTGAAACTACGATGACCTATTCTATAATGCATTGGCATCAATTCCTTATTTGAAACACATGGAGAAAAAACCTTCCCTCTTTGTTCATGTTGACCTTCAAGGTAATAAAACCCTTCACACTCTTCATCATTACCAATCATCATTTTTGAACCCTGTTCCTGAGAAACATAATAGGTAGAGAACATATTAACACTGCATTTGTTGGTTTTTGTTAACTCCGTTATAGTTAATAGTTTACATTGTAGATCAGGGGCATAAAGCACATCAACCAGAATTGTTTTAGGAGTCATTTTAACAGTGCCAATTCCTAAAGCTCTAGTATAAGTGCTATCAGCAACTTTAACATTAATGCCACCACACGGTTTAATTTCACTGAATAGAGACTAGTTGTATGTCATATGATCAGTTGCACTTGAATCCACTATCCATGAATTGGGTTTCAATGCACTAACTTTAAATGCTTGAACATAGTTACCATGCGTTCAGCCATAGCATTAGTTTTGCTATATTTCTCTAGCAGCTTCCTCAAATTATCACCTTCTGAAGAACTTCAGCCTGTGGGCACACCTGTATTTATTGTTTCTTGACCAATTGACTTCCTTTGCTGTTTGGTCTAGACCATCCTTTGCCATTAGGTGGTCTTCTATATAGTTTCCAGCGAATATCTTGAGTATGACCATTTTTACTGCAATGATCATGCCAACCTTTTCCTTGTCTCTTTTGCTTTCTGAATTCACTCCTTTGGGAGCCAATGCTGATGCTTCAGAGATACTAGAATTCCCTTTTACTGTATTAATTGCTTCACGAAGAGTGGGAAGAAGTCTAGTTCCCATTATTCTACCATGAACTTCTTCCAATGTAGGATGGATGTAAGCCATGTGGAACTCATATGTCTGTTCCCTATACACTAATTTTCTGTATAGTGCATGATCAGAGGCACAAGTCCACTATTGAGTATCATAGAGGTTAATCTGTTGCCACAATTTTGTGTAGTTGAAAGATAAAGAACAACCCTTTGCTCTCCTTGCTCTTGGATTTTGATCATCCCCTTTAACTGAAACATGAAAGAAGTGTTTTCAATTGCAGAATAGGTTTCCCTGGCTGAACCCCAAATCTCCACCGTTTTTGCAAGCAAATTACTCTTCACTGATCTCTGGAACCATAGAGTTTACTAACCAGGTCATCACCATAAAATTATCGGTGTACCAAGTTTAAAACTTGGGAGCTTCTGCTGTTGGTTGAGGAGCATCACACTTCAGATATTTCTGTTCGCCTTTGCCTCGAATGAACATTGTAATATGATGCACTGTAAAATTCACATCTATTGAATTACCCGAGAGGGATATATATACATCAAGGAGGAGTCATTTTAATAATTGCTCATTATCATAATTAAATATATACAACCATAATCCTAATTCTAATTCTTGATTGTGAAGGATACTTTTTCCTAATATACAACTTAATCATATCTCAGTACTTCCTCTCAAGTTGGAGCATAGATATTAATCAAGCCCAACTTGTTACAAAGATAGTCAACCCGTATACCAGTGAGGGCCTTAGTTAAAAGGTCGCCTAATTGATCACTAGACCGCACATGTTCTGTAGAAATGAAGTTCTCCTTGATCTTGTCTCGAACAAAGTGACAATCAATCTTGATATGTTTCGTTTGTTCATGAAACATAGAATTGGAGGCTATGTGCAAGGCAACTTTGTTATCACATTATAACTTTGCTGGTAATGAGGCACTAAAACCGACCTCCTTCATCAGTTGATATATCCATACAATCTCTTGAGTTGACTGTGCCATAGCTTGATACTCGGCTTTTACGCTTGATCATGACACCACATCTTGTTTCTTACTCTTCCAAGATACCAAATTCCCACTCACAAAGACATAATATCCTGTAGTAGATCGTCGCCGTAATCGGTATCACAATAACTTTACTATAGATTTAACTATATATAACTATATATTTATATTGTAATATTTAATATTAATTAAAAATATTAATTAAACTTTTAAACTATAAACTTATAAATTAATTAAAATAATCAAATTTGAATTCAAAAATGAAAAAATAAAATCTTACTATACTAATTAAGATAAATATATTAATAAGATATTAATAAGATAAAGATATTAAGATCAAGAGATTGATCATTAATAAACATATAATTGATTATTGAGAAATATAATATACTTAATAAATAGGACACTAACCACAAAAGTGA
>JANTPZ010127006.1:0-20867 GCA_025593235.1 Vachellia pachyceras | reverse complement strand
TGGTGGCTACAGTGGTTCTATCGAACTGGTACAACCAATTTCACATGGCTAAGAGGGGAGTAATAAGTAACTATAGCTGAAGCAAACAAGGTAAACAAGACTTCTCAAGGACCTCTCAACCGGAGTGATCGTTCATGTGGGGCTCAGCCAATGGAAACTTACATTGAAATGTCCGGCCAGAGATCACCAAGATGATGACAAACGATTTTACCATTGATTTAATAGATACTTCTAGGCACAGAATGAAAAATTTCCTGGTAAGTATCACATAACATAGCGGACGGAGACATCTGCACACAAACTTGTGACTAGTGGGTAAGCGCGTGAATTAAAATTGAGATTTGTCTAGGTTGTCAAAGTAGGGATGATCAAGTGCTGCCTTTGCAGAGATTCTCTCAGCAGGGTTGTACCTAAGCATTTTCTGCAGGAAGCCAATATCACATTCAATTAATTCCTCTACAACTTCAATAAACTAAACACTTGATGCGAACCAGTACAAATGTAGTTTATGATTTATCTAAATAAAATGGATGGCTTAAATTAAAGTATGTAAAATGCTTAACTACAGTATGTAAAATACTATCATTGCCTCCAGATATTGCTGCTCATCCAAAACAACGCAATTAAAACTGCAAATTTCTCAGACTAATATTAACTGCCTATGATAATTTGTTCCTAGAGAAGGCATTGGATATAAATATCAAAACTAGGCAGTTGAAACAAAACACTAACCGAGAGAAGGTCTACTCCTTCAGGTCCCAAAGATGGAACAGCTCGTGCCAGGATCTGTGGTTCCCAGCGGGGGTAGACATGCCAGTCCCTCAAAGAAGTAACTCCTGGCCACTGCTCCTCAGTTGGAGTACCCAACAACCTTCAACGATCATAAATAAAAATGAAGTCAATAAAGTTGGATTTTGGGAAGTAGGAACAGACCTTGACTAAATGACTATAAGAGACAGGCGTGACAAATTGCAAATATATACAATATTCGGCCATTGGCTATTAGAAAAAGAATTGTAAAAAGTAAAAACAAAGAAAAGTTTTCTTTTTTGTCACGTGCTCTGGGTCTGAACATTACAGCATTAGTAGAGTGATTTCCAACCTGAATATATTAAGGAGCTGTTGGAACTCGGAATCCCCAGGAAATAGGGCTTGCCTTCTCACCATTTCAGCTGCAAAGCCAAATTCACTTAGGTGAAAGCTAAATAAACTAACAAATTAGCTATTAAGAAACATTGAAGGATTAAACATCTGTTTTGCAGAGATAAGATAAAAGGAGATGTGTAGTTGTGTACAGCAATCGACGCACCAAAAATGCATCCGACGGACCACATGTCAACCCCAGTGGAGTAGTGAGTGGATCCCAGCAGAACCTCAGGCGCTCTATACCAAAGGGTGACAATCTCATGCGTGTAGCTCTTAAGAGGGACAGTGAAGGCTCGTCCAAGACCAAGGTCAGCAATCTTGAGAATTCCCTTCTGCTGGTCAAGAAGAAGATTCTGGGGTTTGAGGTCACGGTGGAGGACGCCGTGGCTATGGCAGTGAGCAACTCCCTTGCAAAGCTGGAAAAGGAAGCTCTGAATGAGGGAAGGAGCAAGAGGCCTAGGATTGGGGCCCTTGCGGTGAGAATCAATGTACTTCTTAAGGTCAGTGTCTAGGTACTCAAAGACCAGGTAGAGAAGAGGCTTGGTACTGGGCTGGCAACCAGCAGCCACATTCTTTGAAGCCTTGTCGACGTGCTCGACACAGAGCAGGCGGACAATGTAGACTGACTGTGAGAGCATCTGAAGGAGGGAGATTTCTCGAAGAGCAGTAGGAGGAATTCCCTCCTCGTCCATTTCCAGACGCGTCTTCTTCAGAGCCACCAGCTGCCCGGTGGCCTTCTCCTTTGCCTTGTATACCTTCCCATAAGTCCCTTCTCCGACCTTCTCCAACTTCTCGTATTTCTCCATTGGCAGAAATCAGCTCCTCCTACTATTTATCGACGAAAAATCAATCAGATCCATTGATTCTAAACTCTAAATTGCGCAGTATATAACTAGCCACCATTTTACTAAATCCCCAGAATCAAATTATCAAGAAATCAGTGAAATTAAAAAGAGACTAATACATTATTAGTGCTGGTAACGTCCAACAATCACATACTTACCATTTGTATCTTTGTTTGACTAGAGACGGTAGTAGAAGAAAGAGCTCGATCAAAATTGTTTTGCAATTTGCAGGATTGTTTTTCAAGTAAATGGCTAACTAATCAAATCGAAAATCTAAAGGAAAAGAAGACAATGCAAGTCACCTTAAGATGCAAGAACTGTAATCTAGAGGATTCGATCAATTAGAGTATTGATCACAACGACGACTGCGATCGAGCGATTAGGGCAAATTAACGGACGGCAAAAATTGGAGAGAGAAAAGTTGTTACTTGTTAGGCAACGGGCAAAGGTAGATGTGGGTTGTTCTGCCGCGCCTTCAGTGATTTCAAAATTTTTTGAATATTTGTATGTTACTAAAAGCTTGTTTGAAAGCTATTTTGAAACTTAGATTTCATAAAATTCGAGGTAAAAACTAGATTTTGAAAAGTAATTTATATTTGGGAAGTTATAGCTTTTACGGATTCGAGACAAAAAAATGGGTAGGAAAGAGGAAAGTAAGAAAGAGATAGAGAGAAAAAGTATGAAAGAGAAAAGAGAAAAAAGCATGAAAGAAAAAGTATGAAAAAGAAAACTTAGATTTCAAACCTAGGTTTTGAAACCTAGATTTTGGCAATCAGGTTGCCAAACAAGCCCTAAATTGATTAGGCAACGGGCAATGGATTTAAAAAAAACTGTTTTTACGGACAAGTTTTAAACATAAAAAAAAATCTGTTTAGAAATTTTTTTAAAAAATTGTATTTGAAAGTAAACATGCTCAAATCAGAACTGAGACCAAAATTTTAATGATATCTCAAATTCTTGAATGGAGAAAAAGCCATCAAAAGAAGAATAAATGGTCCCTAATTTTTTCAAACTTTAAGAATTGCAAAAATAAAACAAGCTTGAGAACAATAAATGGTCCCTAATTTGTTTTTAAAACAACTTACTGATTTTTTTAAAGTCCGGTTTATTCAAGTTCCAAGGTTGAATGGTCAGATTCTTTTTTTGATACACAGATTTCTCATAAGAGGTAGGTGCAGAGTATATTTTGAATATCCAGAGACAAAACAAATACTACAAACTCATTTTTAGAAAAAAAGAGGGGAAATTAAGACAAAGAAGAAAGAGCAAAATTTTAGAAAAACTTCATAAAGCAACACACTTGGTATAATACAAGAAAATTATCGGATATTATCTGCTAATAGTTTTGGGTAGATGATGCTTAAATAAAGTGAGAACCTTAATACACAACAAATTTACATTATTAGGGACATTACATACCTTTACAGGTGTTACTCTGAAAGTAAAAATAATACACTCCATTATTTTACATAAAGTAAAGACTTTTATGATAAACAACATTTGATGATGGACAAATAGCAACTTCTTTTTTTTACTTTAAAGAGTATAAATGAAACAGACTTTTTGACTTTGAGAGTCTCATTTAAACTTTAAGTGGATTTTACTTTCAACTTATGAGTTCATGAATCTAATCCAAATCCTATCTATGTCAATATAGATTTAAACTCTTAAACTCATCTGTTAAAAATAAAATCCTCTCAAAATCCAAACGAGTGTCTCAAAATCAAAAAATCACTTTAGTTTATCCTCCTTAAAGTTATAAAAAAGTTGTTTTAGTTCCGATACCAAATGTCATTTGTTACAAAGGTCTTTACTTTATATAAAATAATACAACATATTATTTTTATTTTCAAAGTGATTATTTTTATTTTCAAAGTGACATTTATAAATGCATGTAATGTACTGTAATAATGTAAGTGTGTCATGTATTGAGCACTATGTACCATGATTAGCGGCAGATATTCTTGTATGATATCAAGCATATTCTTCTAGGAAATCTCTCTAAATCTATCTTTTTTCTTTTGAAAGCATGAGCTTGTAATATTTTTTTTTTATATCTAGAGATTCAAAGTATGCTCTACACTTACGTCTTATAAGGAACATATGCATCAGAAAAAAGAATAGAGCCCGTTTGGGAAACAGTTGGAACTTGGAAGGATGACTTTTGTCTAGATAACCTAACAAATAAGGATGGAATTTGTAGATTTACAAATAATTATACTTGAATGTGTGTGTGTGTGTGTGTATTATAAATACTAACACCAAGATCAATATTCAGGTATGGTGCTTCACTGCTTCCGCAATGACCTAGCAAATATGCACATTACTCACCATGACATGATTATAGATATATGATAAGTGAAATGAATCCTTACATGATCCTCAAAATCTGGGCTTGCTAAGCTTAGTAAACAGGTAGCTCATCAGCAGTAGTAGCTGCAAATGGAAAGACCTAAGAGGTGGAAGGTACAGTATTGTCAGCATTTCTGAAGCACAAGTTCTCATTTTCCAGTTTCAAGACAGACAGACACACACACATATACTATAAAACAAGAAAGCACTGACATTTCAGATCCCATTACTCAAAGGCACCTTTCAAACAGCACAATAAGTCTTTATCCCCCCTTTGCTTTACTCAAAATGTCTCTCTTATGAACAAATGACAGGAAAATGTTGCTGTACTGTGGCTAAAGCGAATCCTTGTTTTCAAACCAGCAGATTAAGAATGGGAAAATAAACCTTCCCATTCATGTCTTCTCCACATTATCTTAAATCACTCCAGAAATATGATTACATGGACGGAATACATTGCCAGTGAACCAGACAGAAAACAAAACGCATAAATTAACAATGTAACAAAAGCAGAGCAAACAGACTGGGAATAAGATGATCACCATAAAAGATGTACAAAGTCATGATGATAAATTGACAAAAATGGGAGTGAGAATAAAGAGCCAATTACATTGCAGGGCCTGGAAGAGAAAAAATCATGGCATTTCATTTTGGGTGCTTATGATGGCAACACAGAAATGGCAGTAATATGATGGCAGAAACAAAAAAAAACTTCACATTAGCAAGTCAAATTCAATCTGAAGTTGGTATATAGGAAATGGAAATGGTTCCCTTTCTCATATTAAAATTACAGATCACCTGCCCGCAGTCCAGATCAACAGTAAGAAGGAGCGAAAATTAAATTCTCAACAGATTCTCAACGTGTAGAAGAAAGACCAGTTGTAGCATTAGTCAATTATTGTCAGATTTGAACTATATTGATAAGGACAAAGGAATCTGAAAATTAAATTCTCAATCTCAGTAATGTAGACGAAATCGTAAGAGGGAGCGAAAATTAAATCGGAAAAGAAAAACACATCCAGAGCGATGTGAGCCTGTAAATTAGGAAAGAAATTGAACATTTAGGGTAAGAACTGAGAATCTCGAAGAACTGATAAGAAATTGAACCTCTAATCGAGAGCACGAACGACGGCAAGAAGGAGGAGGAGGAGAACAATAGTTACACAAGGGCGAGTAAGCAATAAACGGATAAAAATTTAAAACAAGAAATCGTCAATGTTACTCACCGGTGCAAATAGGAGGAAACGCCGGGGGGGAGGGATAGCAAAACGCGGAGTGAGAGGAGAGAAGCCTTGGAAGTTGCAGTGAGGATTTATCGATGAAGAAGAGAGAAATGGTGAAACCGTGAAAACATATAAATATAATACGTTCAAGTTTGAAGGGGGCATGGAGCGCCGAGGGATTTCAAATTTTCCACCAAGTGTCCGTTACGGCATTTTTGGGGTTTTCTGTTTTTTTGCTAAATAAAATATCTGTATATATCGGATGGGGAGAATCACATATAAAAACCATTAAAATCTTATGAAAATACTCTATTGCCCTCCCACATCAGTCATCAGCGTCTCCTCCTCTCCCTCAAATCTCAAATCGGCAGGTGTATGATATTTTCAGACTTGGTTTAGTTAATTAAGGGTTCGTTTGGGAAACCAATTTGAAATCTAGGTTTGGTTTCAAAACCTAGGTTTTGTCCAAACCAAAAAATTTTCTCGAAAAGCTAGTTTGGTTACAAAACCTCGGTTTGAAACCTAGGTTTTGAAAAAGCTATTCTATCACATCACCCTCCTTCTCTCCCCCTTATTATTATTTTATTCTCTAATTTCCAATAATTAAATGTTTTCTCTCTCATCCATCCTCGTGTCTTCGCCCTCTCTCTCCGTCCTGTGTCTGCTTCATCTGAGCATTTACCCGTTAGAGTGATTCCTTTGCCCTCTCTCCATACCGTGTCTGCTGCATCGTCTCCTTCTCAGTCGCGTGCCTTCCGACAGTGCAAGATCAGTCGCGTGCCTCCGTGTAGTCATCTCACCTTCAAGAATCTCGACCGTAAAGCAGGGCCTGGGAAGAATCCACAGTGGACGGTCATGAAGAATCCCGTCAATTTCCCAGACCCGTGAAGCCGTGCTCTGATTTCTCTGAGTTCTGTCCAGGTCCGGCCATCATCTCTCGCTCTTCCCCCTGAAATCCAGCTCTATAACATGTGTGTGATGTTGGGTGGGTGTAGCATGCTCTGATTTGAGGTTGTCCGCTCCGCTCTCCTTCTCTTTGCCCTCATGTTCACTATCCGAGGGATACAACAACCTCAGATCCAAGCTCCCCTGCCATTTTATCCAGTTCGATCTTCCCTCTGACTCATTTCTTCTCCTCCGCTATAGTTATTTTCCTCGATCGGTGAGTTTCTTTTCCTCTTACTAAGTGCTTTACTCTTCAAGTTAATTTTCTGTCATTCGATTGTAAGTGCTGAATATGCAATTGTTTGAGTTACAAAATAAGCACCTCAGACTTGGGCTTTGTTAGAGTAACTTGGGTTTGTGCAATTGTTAGACTAACCTAGGTGCTATGCTGGTTTCTTTCTCATATATTTTTGGTCCTGTTATGCTCAATATATAAACAAGTATTTAGTAAATTTTTGGTCCTGTTAATCAAAATGTAATGGTAGAGAGCATCTAAATTCTGGTGACTTGTTTCAATCTGTGTTTATTCAATTGTGACTGCGTCTTTAGTAAATTTTGTTAGGATTGTTGTTTTGCTTTTTCACCATGCTTTAGCTCTGTATATTCCCATCTTTTGCTGTTAGATGGAATTCTTCTCTTGCTACTCCATACAAGTATTTTACGCCTTTTGAAACTCTAAAATTTAACTATGTTCTGAAATATTTTTTTATTGGATGTTTTCTTCGGGAGTGAGTTGTTTCTGCCCTTTGGAATTTTTGGTGAGCATTTTATTTGCCCATTGACTATTTTTCACATAAACGATACCATTAATGGTTCTGTAATGTGATTTATTGAGTTTTTCAACATCGTGTGTGTTAATGTGTTCCCAAGGTGATATTGGTATCAGTGCTTTTGGCACATTTTGTTCTTTTGTTATAAAGCTGGTGAAATAAGTGAGGGGATAGCCATCATGAGGCATGGTAAAAACGTATCAGCCACTTTGTTTTGACAATGCCAATAGTAACAACGAAAAAAATTACAGACTTTAGACTGGTTTCATGTTTGACATTGAAATGCCAAAGGAATAAAAAATGTGCCATGTGAGATTCTTACTGAATTCGTACTACCTTCCCTGTTTCAGATACAAAATCCAGCTAGGATTCTTCTTTCGCTCCAATACTACACATCGATTCATTTAACGGAAAAGGCAGGGAAGGTTTGTGGTTTTCTTTTACTCTTCGTGTTGGTTATGTATGTGGTAATTTGTGTTGGTTGCGTGGTTCGTTGCTTATTTGGTGTTAAAACCTTTGATCCAAGTTCACTTTATCCCTAGTTGGTTGCTGATTTCCCTTTTAATGCGTCACTACACCCATTGGGTTGTGTTTGGTTGTTGGGTTGTTTGTGCGAGAACGATTTTTATGTTCCGTCATGATAAAAGTAATGTTCTGCTTGCCTAAGTTGTGTATCGAAAATGTGAAGATATTTGTTGTTGTTACATAGCATTATGGCTAGTGACAAGGTTAAAGCAAGCTGGGATCCAGTGACGACGAAGTTTTTCATCAACTTATGTATTAAAGAAGTGAAAAAGGGATCACGAAGAACAACTACTTTCACAAAAAAAGGTTGGGACCACCTAACAGCACTCTTCCAGGCAAAGACAGGGCGCCCTTATCAAAAAATGCAATTAAAAAATAAATACGATAGCCTACGAAAGGATTGGACAACGTGGCTGAGACTAATTGGAGAGACAGGAGTTGGGTGGGACAAAGTGAATAACACTGTTAGCGCAGACGCTGAATGGTGGAGCAAAAAAATTGCAGTACATACCAAAAAATATGCGATCAGGTTTATTTTGTGGTTGTTTCATTTGTTTTTGGTTGCATGTGCCCTAAACTGCTGTGTTTTTTTTTTGGACAGGAAGTGCCTTGTTATGAAAAATTCAGATTTCGAGGCTTACAATTCCATGATGAATTGGAAAACCTGTTTGGCTCGGTCGCGGCCACCGGCTCAGCCAATTGGGCACCATCTTCCCTGGCTATGCCGACCTATTCCCTGTCAGACGAAGACATGGAAGAGGGGTCGGGAGATAGTGACGAAAAAGCGGATTCTCCCACAGGCATGAGTGACGACATGAACAATGTCACTGTTAATACGGGCGGAGCTGATAGTGCGCGTACCGACAGGAGCAACACGAGCGGTGGAGGTAGTGCGGCCACTAATGATAGCAATCGTTCTCGGAATGAGTTCTTGCGTCCACGTAACAAGCAAGGGGTGATGAAAAGGAAAGGGACCACTAGTGGAAAGATCGTACATGTGCTGAACAAGATAGCTGATACTAATGCCAGGGATTCAGCGCGAAACGCCAGGATTGATGAGCAAAACTATCAAGCAACAGAACGTTCATTTGCATCAACAATTGGGGCTGTAATTGGGCACCTTTACACCGTTCCCGAGGTTGTCTCAGACTCTGACTTCTTTGGCAGATGCATTCACCTTCTTACTTACAGCCAACCTGCACGTGAGACATACGCGGTGTTGAAAGATAATGTGCACAACCTATTAGTGTTCCTACGGCACGAGTGTTACGGCTCCCATTGACACTGCTTCTTTTATTCTGTCTAGTTTATTGAGGTTGTCCTGTTATGACTCATTTATGTTCCTACGGCACGAGTGTTTAATTTTTCTATGGCGACTTTTATTCTGTGGTGATTTATTGAGGTTGTCATAGTATGACTTTTTTAGGTGTAATGCGTGGCTTTGTTGTGGTAACATGTTTTTTAATATGCCATTGACGTTGGTATTGACGTTCATCTTGCGTTTAATCATTACACAGTAATTTATACGCCAACAGGGAAGACCAAGTATGCAAGGCGAAAATAGCATGGGCAACGACAAACGCAGGGAACGGTCGCGTCAGGTACAACAAGTTGCACAATTGGTTGGTGCGTACGCTGGTCTATATATGTGTAAAGAACCGCGCCATACGAGCGCATATACAGGTGCTATTTGGGTGGAAGAAGTCATACGAGGAAATGTCGCACGTTGTCACGACATGTTTAGAATGGACCCACATGTCTTTCATCAACTATGCATTGCATTGCAACAACATGGATTGATGCCGACTACCAACATTGGCATTTATGAAATGGTTGCAATGTTCTTGCTTACTGTCGGACATGCACACGGGAGTAGGGTGCAAGAAGAAAGATTCCAACGCTCTGGAGAGACAGTTAACCGGCAATTCCATTACGTCTTAGATGCATGTTGCAAGCTAGCAATGACCAACATCAAACCGACAGATCGTAACTTCTCAAACATCCACCCTCACATAAGACAAAATAGTGTATACAACCGTTTTTTCCAAAATGCTATTGGTGCGATTGACGGTACACATGTGCCATGTGTCGTAAAAGCATCAGAAAAAGTAAAATTTATTAATAGAAAAGGATTTGCATCACAAAATGTAATGGCAGTTTGTGATTGGGATGTGTTTCACCTTTGTATTGGCTGGGTGAGAGGGATCAGCCCATGATGCTCGAGTGTTCAATCATGCCATGACAACTCCTTCTATGAATTTTCCCCATCCACCTGAAGGTATGTACTTTGACCCATTATAATAACATCTCCCTTTTCTTTTGCCTTAACATAAACACTATTTGTGGAAAAAATGATTTTCGTCATTATGCAGGTAAATATTATTTGGTGGATTCTGGCTATCCAACGCCTACTGGCTACCTTGGCCCATATAGAACGGAGCGTTACCACCTCCCCGATTTTCGAAGGTCAGATAGTTTCACAAATTCAAATGAGATGTTCAATTATTTCCATTCCAGCTTAAGGAGCACAATCGAACGAACATTTGCGATTTGGAAGAACAAGTTTACAATCATACAAAAAATGCAAAAGTACACATTTCCTGCGCAAGTAAAAATTGTGTGTGCTACAATGGGACTGCATAATTTCATACGAAGAACATCTACTTCAGATCAAGACTTTCAGGCAGCACATCCGCAGGGTTCGTACGACGTAGCTCATGATGATGACGTTCAATCTTCGTCTTCAACATGTGAAGAATTCGGATCATCATATGACATGGTTGCTCTTCGTGATTCTATCAGGGATGCAATTGTTTGTCATGTGGAAGAACATTAGTAGTACATTGTGCAATTAGATCAAGTTACCGCCTCGTTTATGTGCAATTTCCTTATTTATAACTAGTTTCATTATTTATAAAGTACTACTTCATATTCATGTTTAGGTATTTTGTCTCACAAAGTTATCGAGCAATCTCTCAAATTTTTTATCGCTACTTCACTTATTAATACAAAAATCATAACTAAATTTAATCCCCACCTATTTTTAAATAAGAATTTTAATTATAACTATTTATTCAATTTTCAAATATATTAGTGCACACATGCGTGATTTATTGAATTTATACATTTATTATTGACCAACTTTAACTTATTAATAATATTATGTATACAAGCTTTCCAAAATGTTTTATGGACTACCTCTGTATATTAGACTATAGAAAGGGATATGTAAAAAAATTTTGTGAATTTCATCATTCCCCAAGTGCTATTCTCCAACGGTCCAAACGAATAAAAAAAACATAATATTATGTATAATACTCCCCTGTTCCAACAGTCCAGAAGATACAAAAACAAAAAACAAAACATTCCCAAGTGCAAGCAACGGTATTGGTGACATCTCTGGCAGAGTGTACTTTTTTTTCTTATTTGTTATTTTAATTATTCCAAATTTATCTTTTCAAAACTTTATTATTTATTATAATATTGTCTAGAAATCCGTAAAAGCTATTCTCACAATAACTTTCCAAACATAAATCACTTTTTCAAAACCTAGGTTTTGCCTCGAAATCTGTAAAAGCTATTTTCCAAAAGCTATTCTCCAAAACCTAGGTTTTGCCTCAAAATCTGTAAAAGCTATTCCCAACCTTACATCCAAACCAACCCTAAATCATTTTTTTTCACAATACAAGTATAAATCAGCCCGAATTAAACTGTAACAGTCTAAATTTATTTATTTATATTTTGATAATGTTATAATATTATCTTATAAGATATTACATTAGAATCATTCATTTTCTTAAATTCAAAGGTGTAAAGGGTTTTTGAAGGGAGGGGGAGAGAGAGAAGATTTTGAGACCACGTTTTAGTCTCACTACTCCATCCATATAATAAAATATAGAATTGCAGTCCTCTTATTTTATTTTTTTATCTGCATCCAGAATTCCGGATGATTTATTATTTTTAAGCTATTTTATTTAATTTTTTAATGTCCATTTAGATATTTAGACGGGAAAAAAATGAATACAGCCCTAACCAAGACTCGCTTGTTTATTTGCTCCATGTGAACTCTCGGAGGGACTTTGCCCCAAAAAAAAACTCTCAGAGGGATACACCTCCTCACATCCCTTTCCGGACTTTCCCATTCGAACACTTCGGGTTTGACCCGTCGCCACCCGGACGGCGGTGACCCCACCACCCCTTCTCCATGGAGCCTTTTCATCTTCAACCAACATCAATCAATTCTCTTCATTGCCTCTTTTTCCGTGCATAAATAACCTCTCGCCTCCTCCCTTTTCCTTTCTGTAAACCCGACTTCACCCCATGAAGCCCAACCCATCCATTCCTCTCCAGCTTCAATTTCAGTTTCATCCTTCAATCTCTCTCTCTCCCCCCTCGCTTCCCATCAGCTCTGAGAGCTAGTCAAGCAAAAGATTTGAAGACAGCCGCTTCTTCATCCACTTATCCACGCCTCAGTGATCCAGTTCGCTCTGTCACTTAGACCTGTCAATCCCATCCCCCTTACCGTTTTTGCCTTTTTATCTTGGCTTACCGCAAGTATGTGTTCCAGAGGCGGGGATGAATATGACACGGCAGGTCCAGCCTCTTTCAATGGCACTAATGCCCAGTTTGGCTCCTCCTTTTCACTTGTGGCTCAATCTCATCAACAAAACTCCAACCTTTCTGATCCTTCACCTCGTTACCTCCACGCTCTGTCACAATCTCAACCAGCTGCCTCAATTCCCAATTACGAGCCTAATTATTGCACTCACCTGCCAGACCCGCCATTGTCGTCATCTTTGTTTGCCTCTAATCAATCGGCAGCCCGGGAGCATAATAATGCAGTACGGAACTCAAAGAAGCGAAGCAGAGCGTCAAGGCGGGCTCCCACCACCGTTATCACTACCGACACCTCTAATTTCAGATCCATGGTTCGAGAGTTCACCGGTATCCCGGCTCCTCCCTCCTCCGCCGCATCCCATCCTCGCCGCTTCCATACATTCCAACCTCACCTTCGTCACCTACACCCCCCAAATCCATCTGAGAATGTAATTGATCCTATAGCCCCCACCACCACCTCTCATCAAATCCTTCCTGATTTGGGTTTGGCCTTCCAAGCGCCTCTTCATCTCCCTCTTCCGATGACATTTAGTTCAACGTCTCAGCCTTCTCGATCAGAGTGGCCATCACGCTTCTAATGGGGAGGAACACGAGATCGGCCGAACGCCTTTGTGGGCTCTGCTTTCGTCCTGCAGCTTTTCCCATCCCATCAGTGCCTTTAACACGGAAACGTACCCACCCCTCATTCGTGGACTTGTTTTTGTGATTATGAATACTGCACACCTAATGCATTATTACTACCAACTAGAGCCAACGATGCAATGAATTCATATCATCATCATGATGGTGGTGTGATGTATGGTTAGTGTTGATAATGATAATTAATGTATTTCTAGTGGCGACTTGGCCTTTTCTTTCACACGCACGCACACACATGCTCCTTTGATTAATCTGTATATAGCACTTGAGTGCCAGATGATATTTTCTGTTTTTTTGCCATCCAGTGGCTTTAATTGAGAAGTTTATCCATGGCTGTTGACATTATTAGCACATAAAAAGAACAAGTGGATTGTGAAGCTCATTATACGCAATTATATGATGCCATCACAACTACAAAGGACAACACATCTTCAGCAAAACATAACCGTTAGTTGGGTTTTGCAGCAGAGAACATCACAAAAAGCCCATTTCTTATGCACGAAAATCTGACCAGCCCACACCCTCTGCAGAGATCTTCAAGTTCACTTTCAGAAAGAGAGATGTAGCTGCCTGATACTTGCCTTATATTCTGCAACAACAAACACATTGCCCCCTCAAATCTGATAATAACCCATATCAAAACCAAAACATCTTAAGAGTAAGATCAGAAGATACAAGTAGGATGATCCCGAGTATGAAAAAGCTACAAAAACAGTTGAAGTATTCAATTACATCATTCACATCCAGCTTATCATTACGATGGGGCATGTCAAATCTATTGGGTTTGAAACAGAGCTGATTGCCCCAGGCTAAACGGGTTATATACCTGACGTAGTTCACGTAAAAATGGGACAAAAGAAAAGGGACCATCAAGTATATAAGTAGTTGCAACAAAGACCCCTCCAGGTCGCAAAACCCGACTTATTTCAGCCACCTGAAAAACAGAAAAACTAAATCATGCAATAAGTGGGTGTGTTTACATACAAGCTTCATAGCCTGCACAAATTAACTGTTACAACGGTCAATTAAGCTGACATGTTCTTTATATTTATAATGTTGCAGTTGCTCTTTCCCGGAGAAATCCTCATTTTAAATCAGACAAATATCAAAAACAAATGAGACGCTTTCCTATGATATGTGCTAATGAATAATTATCTCACAGCTGCTGAGGGTGAAGGCCAACAGTGAATAGCTGCACCAGCATGCACAGCATCAACAGAACTAGAAACAAAAGGAAGCCTAGATATATCTGCTCTGATCAAAATGAAGTTCCTAAAAATAAAATATTAATGAGATATGACTGAAATATAAATTGAAGATTTAATTTAGAAGTGGCCCCCCAAGAGATGGGTAATCCGTTAGTTCACAATTAAATAATATGGATTCTGAATATTTATAAATATAAACCGATTACTCTTTTGGAAAATTCTCCTCCTGCTTAGTGAACTCATAGCATTGCTGCAACATGTTTTCAGAGTAATCTAGAGCAACTACAGAGGAAAACAATCCGCTCTTTGCAAATAATCTTGAAAATAATCCACTTGCACAGCTCGCATCAATTATGTTTCCACCTAAGACTGGCTTCAGGAAATCCTTCATAAGTTCAAACTGCAGAACAGATCAATTGAAGACATAATTGGCAATTGAACTATTTCAAGAGAAGTGCACTTGAAAGTCTACAAGTACAAAATATTCTAAAATTTCTTCAGGAGTTCAAAAGAGGGGCATGATTTAAGAGATAGATCCATTGGCACTTTAAAATCTCATCACATATTTTACACACAACATCTGAATTTGCATCTCTCCCTCTATACGTCAACGAGCTTATATTGGCCATGAATGCCAATATGGGGGCCATAAGGACCAAGACATTTTTTTGGCATTTCCAGATTAGCATTTGAAAATATCTTGTTGAACCAATATAAGCCGCTGCATGAGTAGTTAGCAAAACGGTTGGGTAATTTCTAGTGTGAAACGCCCTTATCTTGGTGCCTACATTGACAATTGCCTTCAAAGGGGCCAGACTTAACAGTCAAAATTGGAAACTTATTTACGATCACTCTTTTTCCGTTGGAAAGCAAAACAATAGATCAACCGAGAGGATATATGCTTGAGGAAGAGAGACGACTCTATTCACCTCTTTCTCAGGACCTGGAAAACCGCCCCACACAGAGAAAGTTTGACGCCAACCCCTCTCGTATAGAAATGATACCAACGGCACCCTGATACGGTGAACAACTAATGTGCATCAGCGCTGCAAGCTAGTTTCGTAGTCAATGCTTCACAGGAACAACATCTTTGATAATTAAATTCTACTTTATTCTTCTGATACGGTAACCCCTTTATCTGAACACTTGGGTCAAACTTTGCCAGCTTATTGGAAGAAAAATGTTAAAATTAGGTCAGCTTAAGGATACGATTTCACATTTCCAGTCTCTATTCCACTACTTGCGAACATAAATAACTCTTAAACATGACCGCCGGCAATCAAAAGTCAGCCACTAAAAATTAGGGGGGGGGCTTCCATACCTGAAAAGCTCTGTGGAGGCTGGCATTGGTTCCCCATAACTCTTAGCCCCACTTGCTGTCGTAAGATCAAGATATGCTTCTCTCCATACATATGTCTTCTTGCACGTGCTGCATTGCAAGCTAGACCCGGGGGTAGAATCTCTGTATTAAACAATCCATGAAAATCCGGCTAGCTGTCCAACGAGCATGTCATAACCACTTATATACTAAAAAGTATCTAATCACAGCCACAGATCCGCACATACAAATTCACACTCACATAAGAAAACAATGCAGAAAATATAAGTTGCTACATTCTGTAAGGCAATGGTTTTACAAGTCAAAGAGTAATTAAACAAACCAACTTACACGGAGAAAGCAGGATCACTAGTCGACGTCAAGGAGTCGTAACATACGGGACAAGCCAGTAAGTTCCTGCTCCAATTAACTTCCTTATCAACTTTAACGGGGTCCTAAACACCAAACAGACCGAGAAATGGCAATCAAGGAGACGTGGGTAGAAGAGAAATCATTACAAAACTGATGCCCCCCACCCCCGCCCGCACCTGGGTGACTGAAGAATTTAATCAACAGGTACTATGCATTCATTTTGTACTCAATATTACAGCCAGAACTAACGTACACAGCCCGAACGGCCACCGATTTTATTATTCTTATAAGCGAAAGAAAAGCGTCTTCATTCCCTTAAGGGTTCAATTGAAGGCTCACTGACCCAAAGAATACATAAAGGTGCTGTATACTATGGCAATTGGATGGAAATAAGAGGAAGAAGAAGTATTACGATGGATTTGGTATCAAGATAGGCCTGGGAATATGCAGAGGAAGCGCGTCTAAGGAGGCGGGTAGAATGGCGTAAGTAGCACAAGTTGGAGCTGCGGAGTTGGGTTGTAGGTGTGTAAGCACATAACAGGTTGCTGATGATTGCTACCGCCATTGGCAACCCGTGAAACCAGAAGCTCGTCTCTACTTCTTCTTCACTCCGGAGTTGCGGGCGGTTGGGGCGTGTTTTTCTTGCTAGTGTTGGTGCGAGACTCGTATCAGTGGACGTGTGCCCAATTTTCACCCCAAATTGTTCCCTTTGCGCTAGTGGTTGTGGTCAGCATGGCATACTGAGCTGGACATTTTCTGAAAATTTCTGATCCGTCGGTCGTCGGTATTCACCATTTCATCAACGTAAGATAATCTTTAATACGAGAGAGAAATAAAAAAAATCGTAGTTGATAAAAAGATTATAGTTGAAGATGTTGATAACCTTATGAATCCGTTGAATTTCATTTTATGATTAAAGAATATAACCTTCAATATATTTATGTTGTATCATGAATTAATTCTTTTATTTATGAAATTATAACTCTTTGACGGGTTTATTACTTATAAGTAGAATTATAATATAAAAGATTGTGTGTAGATAGAAAAACACATTTGAATAACATGTTTTCTTGTTTCCTTTCTCAATTTATTCTTTTACTATTCTCTTCTTCTACTCTTAAATTCTATCGTTTTCTAACATATTATTAGCATGAATTCTAGTATCTTATTGATCCTTGTATTTTTTGTTTGTTCCATAATGATATTCAGATTATATGTTATATAATATTTTTTCTTAGAATTATCTTAACAATTTTCTCTACGTTCTCTTACTATATCTTTAATTTATTTACTCTTCATCAATTTAGGATAATATGATATGTTACCATCTGAAATTAAAAATATTCTTTAACCGATTGTTTTAAACGTTAGATTCTATAGCTAGGATTGGATATTGTTGTTATTATTATATCTTATTTCAATTTTTTACAAATTCTTTGATATTATTTTTGTTATTTTAGTTTTGGCCTGAAACATATTATTCTAATTTTATATTTTGAAAGTATATAACCTGAAGTCATATTATTTTGATTATATGGTCAGAAGTTGTATTCCTCTTCCATCTTGAGATTGTATAACTAGAAATTATATCACTTTAATCTCTCGCTTTTTTAAATCATATGATCAAAAGCCATATATTAGGTTCTATCGGACAATGTGGTCAAAAGCTATATTCATTACTTATAAGTTATAACTACCAGAAAAAACCTATCATTAATTCACTCAAAAAAATGTTAGTTAACCAATAAAATTATTTAAAAACTGTTCTGATCTTCACATAAACTTTCAATGAATATCATAAATATAAAAAATTATACTTTCTATCTTCTCATTTCTCATTCAAAATTAAGAATAAAACCATATTTTTTATTAAGGTACTTAACCTTGCACAAACTTTTAATTATTTAGAGGTAAATTGGCATCTGAAAAGCAAGCGTCTATGAGTTTTTTTTCTCCAAGAAAACTGACTTAAAAAAAATAGCAGCAAGTGCCCATGATAACCTGTCTTATTGCCAACTATTATAATTGGAAGAGATCTCATATTTAAACTTGATATTGATATAGTGCTTTTGTTTGGGAATACCGTTTCCCCAATAGTACACGTAAGTTGAGACAAAACCATTTCGGAATATGTGAAATCATCTCGAAATCCATAAAAATCATCTTGAAATCTGTAAAATCATCTTGAAATCCACAAAATATCTCGAAATCTATAAACTCCTTTATCCCAACGGAATTCCCAAACACACCCATAATAGCGTACAAAGAAATCCTAATCAAGCGACTCATCCGTCATAGTTAGGTTTGGTTTACAACACGGGTTGAATCAATATATAGTTAGAGTAAAACTTCGGTAAGCTAGATTGACAATTTTAGTTCGGCCGAGAACACCTCATTTTTCTTATTATCTTTTTACCCTTCCATTCTCTCATAATAACACTCTATTTTATTACAGAATTACAGATAACTTATTTACCATTATTTTGTCATTATATTTTAGGAAGATAGTTTCTTTTTCTCTCCCAATTAAATAACAAAGCAATAGTAAATAAATTGTTTGTGATGAAAAGGATTCCACTCTCTACTTTGACTTCCATCGTACCAAATCGGGTGTAAGGGGGAGTACCGGTAATGCGGGTTGGACCCGCGGGTCCAACCTGTCAACCCCGCCATTTTCTGGCCGGATGCCAGGCCGCCCCGCCTGGACTGCGGGTTCTGGCAGGCCAGCCCGCCAACCCGCTTTTTTATTTTTTTCAATTTTTTAATTATTATATCTTATATATTTTTACCTTTTTTCATTTCAATATTTTTTACAAGGATAAAAGTAATATTAAATTCTATTTTTAGGAAATTATTGAACACTTATTCATAGAATTTGAAAGAGAATAGTATAAATATGTAATATTAAAAAATAGGTAAAAATGAAAAAAGAATTTATTTTTAATTTTTTAAAAAAAGTTGGCAGGCATTGTGGACTGTGGGCTGGGGTTTTCTAACCCGCCAACCCGCGGTCTGACCCGCTTTACGACACAGGTTAGGTGATGAAGAAATTGAAATGGGCAATAAATAGCCATTCATCAATTGGTTATCTCGACCATGCCCCATGATTATTGTAATTATGAACACAAATATTTGACTGATTTCTTTGGAAACGTTTTCCTTGAGCGATAATCCTTTTTGGTAATCAATCACTAAACACTGCTATGGCTTAACGAAAAGGCAATACCTTCCTTTTTAATATAAAGTATACCTTCCATTTTGGGTAAGGAAAGAACGTTGAAATTTCAATGGTTTTAGAAGGTCATCGTTGTGACTGAGATTCACAATAAAAAGGTTAAAACAAAAATTGAAATTCCCATAATCAGTGCCAAGAAGCCATCGTTGTGGATGTCTAAATATTACATTCCGGTACCTTGACACAATATCATCTGCTGACCTCTTGAATGACGATAATGCCCTTATCAAATCCAACCGAGTCCCTGCAACAACAAAAAGAAAAGGAAGAAAATTGAGGAGGACTCAAGAAACCCACAACAAACACACGTTATAACGATGCTTTCCTTCCGTGGAGCATTTGATGTACTGGATCTACACCACTTTAATTTAGAGGATTTATTGATGGTCTAGATTAATTTGTGTCCAATTAGGTATGACCACATATGAATAACAAAGCGCTATCATTGAGTATTTAACACTGCTACGTCTCAAAAGCTAAAGCTATTGATATTTGATTAAGCTGGTACAACCTCTTACTAGTTAAACTAAGTGCTTTATGCTCACAATGATGCTTTCCTAAAGGATCTTTAATACCTTCAAACCCTCACTATATATGCTTGTTTGATAACATCGTTTCCCCAATGTTACAGGCAAATCAAGATAAAATCATCTTGAAATCTATAAAAATTATCTTGAAATTCGTAAAACCTTCTTGAAATCTGCAAAATACCTCGAAATTTATAACTTCATTTCTCCCAACGGAATTTCTAAATACACACTACTAGAACCATAAAGCCTGTAGATTTAACTGATATGAACGCTTGGTCGTATTTCTCCACACATTGTCAGAATTGCGCTTCTGAGTTCAACCCACAACGCGAGTGTTTGGTTGGGCGTTCTAGACCTAAAAAGGAGCTTTTGAGCCCAAAAAGCGTGGCAGCTGAAAATACTGGTGTTTGGATACACTTTTGACCAGAAGGACTTTTGGGCCAAAAGGAGCTTCTGGCCAGAAGCTAACCTGGGTCACGGTTAAGCCAGCGTTGGAGCGGAGGTCATCAAGTGATGAAGAAAAATACAACAATGAAGAAGAAAAGCCCCAACCCATTGGAGATTCAGGAACGCTTATGCTAGATCGGAGGTCGCCGCTGTCTTGGGTTGCTGAGTCACCGTTGATGTCGTAGTTTGTTGGGTTGGAACTCTGCTCGCCTTTGCGACCATGGCTCTGCGTCTGCCGAGTGTCAAGTGCTATCGCGGGCTAGTTCTCCTCAGCTTGGAAGACAAAGTTCGTGCATTGGGTTGTTCGACCCGTCTTGGATTTGCGCCAGTAAGTTGGAGTTTTGCATTTTCGTGTCTGATTCATTTCTCCGACTTGGATTTGCTCTAATGGATCTTTTACTGCCATGTTGATTTGCACCGATCGATCTGCTACATGAGTCTACAATTTTGATCTTATGAAAACAGAGGTTTTTTGGTCCATCTCCTGGCCAAAAGGGGGAAAAATTCTGTGGGGATATTGCTGTCGGAATGAACAATTTTTTTGGTCCAGCTTCCAGATGCAAATCAATTTCCTCCCCCTGTTTAACTTTTGCTTGCTTTCACAATGCTTTCCTTTTACCCCTTATATGCCAACCTCTGTCTCATTTATATATTTGTCGTGAACACGTTGTCAGAGTAAACAAAGCATGTTTGCA
>JANTPZ010127005.1:0-20604 GCA_025593235.1 Vachellia pachyceras | reverse complement strand
GCTAGACCTCCTCATTCCTCTTGGAGATGGAGAGGGCTTGAGTTTAAGAGCTTAACAAGGATAGTATTAGTTTCAATATGTATTTTTGTTATAGATTACTTAGTTGCTGAGTTAGGACTAGTAATTTGTACTTAAATGCCTGATTACGGTTGTAGCCAAACTTGGATTAATTTGTGTATTGATTTGTTCTGTGTTTGACTTGGTAGTGTGAAGTCTCATTACTATCTATTCAATGCAATCTTTGTTATTCTCTCTTAGCTTCCTAGTTGTTCTTGGTATTTGAGCTGATAATGTTTTGTATTGGATTTTCACTGAGCAATTTCATTACACACACTAATGGCTCGTTTGGTACGCAGAATTCATTTTGATGGATATGGAAATGGATTTAGAAATGAAAATGGAAATGAGGTTTAAAAATATGTTTGGTATGCCATGAAAATGAGATATAATTTTTAGATGAAAAGACCTAAAAGCCCTTCAAAATAAAAAAACTTTTTTTTTAAATTCTTCCTTCCTCCAAATCTGCAGAGGTCACCGTCAAAATTGAAGGAGGGGAAATCATCATCGTTGAGCTGCAGCCTTGTGGGTCGCCTGCTGTAGTTCGCAATCGTGGGTCGAAGAGGATAATGCACAGTCGTGCAAAAAGGATCTCGTCGCCATTGTCATACATCGTAGATCGAAGTTGAAAAGGAAGTCAGAGATTGGGATCGGCGCATTATGGGGATCTCATACTGTCGTCGTCGCATTATCATTGTTGTCGCCGGAGGTCACCATCATCGTTGGTCTGAAGGTGACGAAGGTAAAGGGACTGGTTTTATGATAACGTGCTTGAGTCCTTCCGCTGTGAACATACCCAGCTCAATGACAGCGTCAGATATGGAGGTCGACGGCAGCAGGTGTGGAAGTCGTCGTCAATGGGTGTGAAAGGTAGTCGACTGTGAGGTGGTTGTCTAATGGTTGAAAGCAAAGAGAAGGGTAAAAGAGGCTTAAGCATGGAAATGAGTACAAAACTGAGCAATTGTGATGGAAATGATTTCCAGCAATTGTGATGGAAATGATTTCCAGCATTTTTGATGGAAATGATTTCCACACCAAACATGCATCTACATGGAATTTAAATTTCAATTCCATATCCAACCCTTCAATTCCACCAAACCAAACATAGCATAAGTGTTTTTAAAGAGTTTCATGGAATGGAGTTCATTGTATGGAATTTCTAACCCAACGAGTTGTTGTGGTTTTAATTACGAAACTTAGTGTGAAACTATTACTTCACCTTATCATTTTTGAACTATAATAGCCTAAACCATTTCTAAGGGAAATTCATCATCAAAAGCTTTTGCATTTCATCACTTGGTTTTCTACACTCCCATAATCCAAAAACCAAAAATAAATTTTTTTTTTAAGTGTTTCCGTTATTATTCAAGTTTTAGAAACAAACAATCATTTTTCATTACAATGAATTTAATTCACAAGCTAATTAAACTAATTGTGCCTAAGGCTCCGTAGAGAACAACCCTGGGGTTACACCCTATAGTGCAATCTAGGGTTGAGCAAGTGACCCGGAACCCGGTGGACCCGCTCGGGCCCGATACGATTTTTGCCCGTTTGGGCCCGCCCAATAAGCAGCCCGTAACGGGCGGGCTTATACGGGTGGGCTGGTAGAGTAAACGGGACGGGGCACGTGCAAGGCCTCAGGTTACCCGTGCCCGCCCGCTTATTTAATTTTTTTATACATATAAACATGTTATAATATAATAATGTTCGAACACACATGTTAAACTTGACGCATTGTTCTGGTAGTGGAGGTGTTGGCTTTTCTATCCAAAGTGTCCAAGGTTCGATTCCTAAGGCCTCAACGTAAAGCCTATGCTCTTTTTTTTATACCAATTTTAAGGCAATGAAATTACAAAAACAACCCCCATCTACCCCTTATCAGCTTCACCCTCTCAAGTCTCGACAATTTCTTTCTTTACTGTGAAACCCCAAATCGAGGTCTGTACAGAAGGAGTTCAACTGTTCAAGCAATGGGTGTTCCAGACTTGTGCTCGTGCTCCTGCCTTTGGAGTCACAGTTCAAGCAGGCTGGAGTTCAAGCTGTTGCAGTCGACTTCATGCTCGCCTTGCAGTCACATACTCGCAGTTCTTCACCTTTGTGGTCGGCTTCTCGCTCTGCCGCACATAATCCGGATGGTGAGGGAAAGGACTCTGTAGATCCGGATGGGAGTGTTGGTAATATCAATGGGAAACTCGCGGGTATCCCAACGCCGCTTCACAGGTATCAGTTCCAGGTTTGATCTCCATCATCATTTAGCCTTTTTTAACTGAGTTTCTGCCCCCATTCAATGATTCTTCTTCTTATTATATTTTGGAACTGAGTGGTGATCGTGGCTATGATATATCTGCTTGCTCCAGTCCGATCATGTGAAAGCTTTGGTAAACTTGAGCGTGGCCTTTACCCAAGGAGCCCAAGAATTCTGCTGTGCTCGCAGGTCAGTGACCGTTCCACAGCTTCCGCTCCCCTTCGTGTTCCATGTTCTGGTCTGGTGCCTCATTTTAGAAAAAAAAAGTTAACTGGCTGCCTGTTAACCCACTGGGTTTTAGGGCAGCCTGTTTAGATGGGCCTAAATAGGCTACCACCTGAACCCGTCTAATCTAAACGGGTGGGGCACGGGTTGGCCATTGGGCCAGCCCGTCGTGCCCGTTGCTCTGCCCTAGTGCAATCCTTGAAAATCACAAGTATTTTGATCCATTTCCAAGGCCTTTAACAACAAGTTTGTGCTTTCGAACGTGGCCGGATCAGATGACCATATTTTTAAGCTCTTCTCTTCGACCTACAAGGGACACTAAGTCTTCATGTTCAACAAAGACCATTATATCATCCTTCCCCACAACGTCGCGATCCATCGACAATGGCACATCTATAAATGATTTATCATATGCCATCAATAGCAACCATTGTAGAGGAGTAAGCTTTGATTGAGGATGGAGCTGCAATTGAGGGAGCTTTTCATCTGTCATAAAAGTAGAGCAACTCCCTTTAGTGTTTGTACAATATGTTGGGTTTTCATGTGGCTTATTCGAGCTTCCAATTTTGCTTCAAATGTCGCTTCTACCTTTACCTTTACAACAACCAATAAATAATCCAAATCCTTTATGGGCACTACGCTTGAGGCAGAAGAAGGAGCTCGTCTGAAGATGTCTCTTATACCCAAGCCGTATCTAACCCCCTTACTCGCCTAGCACAATCAGGGTTCCCTATAGCAGCAGTTAAAATATTGTTTCTCCCATTGGGCTTGAAGGTCCCAATTGCTTCTTGTTGTTTAATTATGTCATGTGTGATAACTCTTTAATTCTTTATTATATTTGAGATATATTTTTATATATTTGAAGAGTTATTAATATAATTTTAGAAGATTTTGAATTCAAATTAGTAAATCTATGATTTTGAATTTAAATTAGAAAATCTAAGATTCTAAGTTTAAAATAGCAAATCTTGCATTATCTTAGGAAAATTGACCAAATCATAGATGATAAAAATAATAATTTAATGTTTTAATAAATTAATATTTTATTTTATTTCCATCTATTCTATTATTTTATTATTCTTTTCAGAAAATTATGGAGAATGAATCTTGGATAATCAAGAGATAAAAAAAATTAAAAGATTTGAAATTTAAAAGAATAGAAGATTGGCTGAAGGCAATAGCATGAGAACATAAAGCAATGTGTGTGTGTAAGCAAGGAGGCAAGGAGAAGCATCACGCACATCATCTTCTCAATTCTCCACTCATCCACCTTTTCTCTCTCTCTCTCTTTCTTTCATCATCCCTCTCTTTCCTTTCATCATTTTCTCCTTCTTCTCTTCTTAATATTCTCCATGGATGATTTTGGCCTCACCAAGATGATGAGTGGCTGAATTTGATTGCTTCTTGGAGATGAGATCTTGACTTGAGTTTCTGAATTTAATTAGGGGAGTTATTTCATTTTAATCTTTTACCTTTGTTAATTATTTGAATTCCTAACTTTAGGATTGATTATGTTTAACTCTGTTATTGATTAAATATTTTTGTGGTTGTTTTGGATTGTTGTGCTTGTTTGATTTTATCTTTATATTTTCCAATTGATTTTATGAATTTATATGTGCTTTAGTGATTACTGGTTCATATAATTTAATTTAATCAATTCAAATGCCGCGATAGTGCATTTATTTAGGGGAACCAAGCGCATTAATTTAATTTAATTCACATATCAAGTAGTTTTTTATAATATTTTTAAGCAAGAGCTACGAATGCGATAGTAGAAGTAACTATTGATTAAAAATATTAGACTCAATGCGATCACTTGAGGTTTTCTATTAGACTTGATGATTTTAAAAATCCTATTATTTTTAATTGAACAAGGATAGTCATTTACTTATTTTCAAGAGCGTCATCCATATTTGCATTTCAACCCAATTCATTTATTTATTCCAATTTTATAAAGAAAAACAAAAAAAGTAGTTTATGATTTATTTTTCTTGCACCCAATTAGTAATAATTAAAGAAAATCAATTTCTCAATCCATCCCCATTTTGTATTGCATTTTAGACTCTTAGTTTACCTAGGGAAGTTAAATTAAGACTCCTTGATAAGAGAACAACCTGATGATTATATTATACTGCAATTCTTAGTTTATAAATATTTTGCATTTGATCTCAAGGAGTAAAGACGCGGTCAAATCAATGTGCCATATAGAGCACAGAATACGAATTAATATACTCATTTCAATAAAGCAAATAATTTGTGTACTTACAATATGTTTAACAATGATTTAGCATGTTCGTTTAAATATTGCCAACTTCTTTTTTGGTAAGCATACTTCCAGCGATCTTCAAGATGTATAGGAGAAAGTGGAGTAACAATGGTGGAAGGATTGGATTGAGCTTATTCTTCCAACCGCCTTCTCTTGGCCTCCATCATGTCTTTCTTAGCTTTGGCATAGCTTCCTCGAGACATTGGGTGGGCACTCATTCTTTCAATCAATCTCCATGAATTTAACCTTTTTAAGTTGTATTAATGTTTATTTGGCACAGCTTCCTCGAGACATTGGGTGGGGCATTCATTCTTTCGATCAATCTCCATGAATTTAGCCCCTTTTAAGTTATATTAATGTTTATTAAATGATTAAAATTCAAAGACAATTTTTAGTTTCTTATAAAAAGGTATAAAATAAAACTTCATATAAATTCAACTGATCAAAGTTTTTGGAGTAGTCCGAATTCTGTAGAATTCTTTCCAAGTGTTCTCATCAATAAATGGGTACTTGGTGCAAGGACTAGGGTGAGGTTCACCATCTTTAACCTCAACATGCACATATCTGCGAGCTAGCTGTGTCTTGAACGTCCTCTGCCGTGTGTAACAATGGACAATATCTTCTTCTTCAATGTCACATTGTTAGATACATTGTATGTGAGCTGCAATGGTTACCATTAAACTTGTTAATAAGAACATGATAACTAATAAATACTTGCAAAACGTATATAAAACTTTTTATACCCAGATTGTGTCCAAAATATCGTTCTTCACATGATCTGAGACGTTGTCCCACTCCTCTTCCAAGATGGTTGCCTTGGTTCACGTTAGGACCAAGGAGGCCAACTAACTGATATATCTGGTTGCGTTACTTCCAATAGGTTTCCAATACCTATCGAATTCAATTTCTATTTTCTTTTTGCTTTTTGCTCTTTAGATAGCTTCTTCAATCTTGTACCACTTCTACTTGACTAAATCTGGTTAGGGCAACTTTGATTGCTGTTGTTCCTATTATGTTCCACCATGTTAATGAATATCAAAATATGAGCACGACAACGAGCAATGAAATAGATTCCACGAGATGAAGGTTATAAGGAGGTTGCAGCAACGAAACACGAGCATGAGCACGAGAATAGAAGGCTAGAAAAAGGTTTCTCTGGATCAATGACGATAAAGATCTAAGTGAAAATATGAGTAGAGTGAGAATGAAGAGTGAACGAAATGTCTTTATTTGTATTTTTAATATTTTAGACTGCATCAAAAAGGTGCGGTCTAAAATGTATGAATTCTAGACCGAACCCATTTTATGCGGTCTAGAATATGTTATTTGTAATCTATACTATGGAAGTATTTCATCTTCAACCAGTCAAGATGGGGCAAGTATTCTAATAAGAGTTAGCCTTCATTTGAATGTGAAGGTGCAAACTTGTATCTCCAAAGCCTGAAGATGAGGCATCATTTGAATGAGATATGGGACGCATTCGAATGACATAGTGCAAATTTCTTGTTGAACCCTCTAGGGTCAATGGAATATGATAAACAAGGTGAAGTGATTGATGTTTCCATTCTACTATTTAGTTGCTTATTACAACCTATCACACACCTTACCACAATAAACCATACACTCATATAAAACTCATAGATAAAAACAATGAGAAAAAAACTAGACCTACAGACATCAAATAAAGACCAGCAACCTACCTATTATTCTGACCAGGAGTTCCTGTTAGCCAATTCCCTTCCTAGCCTTCATCTCCTGCATCACCTGTTTATTATCTTCTTCCATAAATCGGATCAGAAAGGGTGGTGGTTGATACAGCCATCCTTGCGGTACCACTCCTTTCAAGGTTCCAACTGCTAAACTATCTGCAGCTTTGTTTCCACTTCGGGCAACAAGTGAGATTCTCCAATTCTTACACTTTTCCTCAGCCATCCGGGTTAAACATTCTTGCAACATCTCAACACTTTCCCATTCACATCCTTCTATACTTCTTTGTTTTACTCTTCTATATAATTCAGCACAATCTGTTTCCACGATACCTCCCTCACATCCCCACAGGTCCACATTCCTCACGGCCTGCAATAGTGCTTGGCACTCAGCTTGAAATGCTGATCCTGCCTCCACACACTTGCTAATGCCTCCCATGAACCTTCCATTCCAGTCCCTCCCCACCACTCCTACTGCTGCTCTCCTTAATTGTTTGTTAAAAGCCGCATCAACATTGATTTTCATCTTCCCCCACTCAGGTCTTTCCCATAATAGCCTTCTCTCGTTCTGTTCCTTCGTTCCATTTCTCTTCTCAATTCTTTCCATAGCACCCCAATACTCCTTCACCAGCCTTAAAGCTCCCTCTACACATCTGACAGCATCTACTTCACAGTCTTCAAAGACTACCTTGCATCTTACCCTCCATATTTCCCAGCACATTGCAGCAAATAAAGCGCATCCATATTCATCAGGTCCATCCCCTATCTGCATCCACTCTTCCAACCATTTATCCAGTCTGATCATCTTATTGCTTTCTATTTTCAGGGCCAAGGGAGATCCGAACCAGCACTGTGCTGCCCAAGGACATAGGAATAGCAGGTGTTCTACTGATTCTACCTAAGTTTTGCAAATCATACAGGCTGGATTTCTGGTACACTTCCTCCTATAAAGTGCTTCATTTGTTGCAAGTGCTCCTTTGACTGCTCTCCATAGGAAACTTCTAATCTTTGGATGAATCTTTATGTTCCATAGACCTGTCCATAGTTGCTTTGAGGGTTTATATGAACAGCTTGCACCATTCTGCTCCTTTACCTTCTCCTTTTCCAAGGCCGCCTTATACCCCATTTTAACTGAGTAATTCCCATCCCTACACCCTCTCCACACTGGTGTATCCTCAGTTTGGTTTGCAGGGAGCTTTATTTTTCTGATCTGTTTCTCTTCTTCATCATCAATTTTGTCTCTTACTTCCTCAAAATACCACTCCCCTTCCCTTATGATGTCTTTCACTGTCATTCTCTCCATTTCTTCTGTCAGCTGTCTATCTTTCAGTTTGAACCCCTCTCCTGATGGAATCCATTTATCAAGAAATATTCTGGTTTTGCTTCCATCTCCTATTTTCCAGAACAATTCTTCTGTTAACAGATTCCTTCCTTCTAAAATACTGCTCCACCCCCAAGAGGCTTTATTCCCCTTTTTTGCTGTGAGTAAGCTCCCTTTTGGGAAATATAAACCTTTCAAGACTCTACACCACAAGTCATTTGGGTGTTGTAACATCCTCCAGGCTGTTTTGGCCAATAGGGCATTATTAAAGGCCTCTAGGTCTCTGAATCCCATCCCTCCCTCACCTTTTGGGATGCTTAGGGAACTCCAAGCCTTCCAGTGTATTCTACCCTCCTCCTTCTGTTGTCCCCACCAGAATTTTGCCACCAAGCTATCAAGCTCTTTGCATGTCTTCTTTGGGAACTTAAAACATGACATAGGGAAAACTGGAATAGCATTGGCCACTGATTTGATAAGCACTTCCCTACCAGCAAAATTGAGAAGTTTCCCTTTCCATCCTTGTAGTTTCATGCACATTTTATTTTTTACAAACGTTAGAGCCTCCACCTTCGCTCTACCCCATATCATTGGCATTCCTAGATATTTTCCAGGGTCTTCACTATCTTTGATTCCCAGAGAGTCATACACATCAGTCCTGTTCCTACTATTTGCATTTTTGGAGAAGAAAATACATGATTTTTCAAAATTAACTCTCTGACCTGATGCTTTGCAGTAACAATTAATTGCTTCTCTCAGCACCTTGCAATTCTCCTTATCTGCATTAATGAAGAATAATGCATCATCTGCAAAAAAACTGTGAGATAACACTGGGCATCCTCTTGCAAGCTTCACTCCTCTCAGTTTCCTCCTATCAACCAAGCCCTGGACCATTTTTGACATGCTTATATCTCCCACTTTCTTTCCAGCTACCAACAGTCCTAACTTTGTTGTTGTGACACAGTTCATAACCCAAGATGTCATTTTTCTCCCAAATCCCATTTTCATCATCACTTCTTCAATAAACCTCCATTCCAACCTGTCATATGCCTTGCACATGTCTATTTTCACAGCCATCTCAACCTTCCTCCCCTTCTTCTTGTTCTTGAGATAGTGAAAAACCTCATGTGCCACCAGGATATTATCTTGGATTAGTCTACCTGCCACAAAAGCTCTTTGGTTCTCAGTCACCACTTTCTGCATTATCGGCTTTAATCTAGTGGCTATGATTTTTGAGACTATTTTATACACAAAATTGCACAGTCCTATTGGTCTGAACTGTCTCACATTCTCAGCATGATCACCTTTAGGAATTAACACTACATTGGTATTATTTATGGCCTCCATGCTTACTTTATTATTAAAGAAGTCACTGATCATTGCCACTACTTCCTCTTTTACCTCATTCCATGCTGCTTGATAAAACATGCCCGAGTACCCATCTGGTCCAGGTGCTCTGGTTCCATTCAACTGGAAGACAGCTTTTCTAATCTCCTCCTCAGTGACCTCTTTTTCTAACAGCCTCATATATATCTGGTTCTGCCACACACTTTTCTACGTATCTTAATGCTTCACCTGCTGCTTCTATTTCTCCTGATGAGAACAGTTCATTGTAATAACCCACAAATTGGCCATTTATCTCATCCTCCTTCTCCAACCATACTCCATCATCCCTCCTCAGCCTGGTGATTCTATTGCTTCCCCTTCTCTGGACTGTGCTTGTGTGGAAAAAACTAGTATTTCGGTCACCTTCCTTTAGCCATTTCACACGGGATCTCTGCCACCAGAAAGTTTCTTCCCTATTCCATGCTTCTTCAATCTGGTGAATGATTACTTCTGCCTCATTCTTCTTTTCATCATCCATTATGCCCCTTCTGCAGACTTCTAATCTTCTTGACAAATGTTCTATCATGTTCCTTGCATTGGGAAATTTTTCTTTTCCCCATTGGTTGAGTATATTTCTGCAGTTATTCAACCTATGCACAAGATCATCCACCGAGTCTACTCTTCTCTCCCCCTTACTTTTCCAGCCCCTTCTAACCATTAGAGGAAATTCTTCATGTTCTATCCAAAAAGCCTCAAATCTGAATGGCTTTGGTATTCTCCCATGTGCTTGTTCTAAATTTAGCAAAAGTAAGTGATGATCCGAACCAATAGGTTCAACATGGGTCAGTACTGCTTGTTGGTATCTGTCTACAAAATCACAGTTTGCAACTGCTCTATCAAGCCTCTCTTTCACATGGTCATCTCCAATCCTCTTGTTGCACCAAGTAAATCTTGCTCCTTGGAATCCCAGATCAATTAATTGGCAGTCTGACAGCATGCTTTGAAAGCTCATGATTCTGCCGATATCAGCTGGAATTTTCCCTAGTTTTTCTTCTCTTGATGCAACTTCATTAAAATCCCCAATGCATATCCAGGGCTGATTTATATCTCTTGCAATATCTCTCAGCTTATTCCACACATCCATTTTCCCTTTATCTACTGGTGATCCATACACAAAGGTCATGAACTTGGGTATATTGAAATTCTGGGAGCTAGAGATGGTGTGAATCAAGTGTCTTGAGTTGTGACAGACATTGATTGTAACCTCTCTTTTCCACCATAGAGCCAACCCCCCACTACTACCTCTTGGAGGTACATAGAATTCCTCCTCAAACATAAATCCTCTCCTTAACTTTTGCAGCTTCTCTGTTGCCATTTTAGTCTCCATTAGGAAGACAATTGAGGGTCTGTGTTTCCTGCATTCATCCCTCAATTTTTTAACTGTCAAGGCCCTTCCTAAGCCTTGACAGTTCCAAGCAATCATCATCATTGTTCCTCAGTGGCTGTTTTAGGCCAGCCACCCTGCCTCACAGTCACTTCACCACTTTGCTTCATTCTTTGACACTCCCATTCTTCTTCCCTTGTTTCTTTAATCATCAGCCTTTTTGAAATTTCTCCCACTTTGCCTTTTCCTGAGTCTTTTCTTCTTTTGTTTTCTACTTTCCTCGCCTGCTTACCACCCCTCACATATTTCATCTTAATCCTTCTCTGAGGGTATTTACTAGCTCCCTCCTTCTCTTCCTCATTCTCCCTAATCATTAGTCTCCTTCTCTTATTAGTGCTTTCCTCCTCTTCACCTTCTCTATTTCTCTTTAGCTTCATTTTTTTATGCCTTCCAGCACCTCAGTAATGGGAGATTGATTCCCATAAACCACCAGTGCTTTTGATAAATCTTCTTTATGCTCAGGGGAGTTTGTGCTATTCTCCTTCACCTTTCTTCCTTCACCCTCTTCTTTTGTTTTTTCATCTCCTCCATTTCCTTTAGCATTTAATTTTTTTTCTCCTTTTTCCTCTCCCTTTTTTTTATCTTCCCTCCCCTCATTCATTTTTTCAACTAGTTTCTCCTTCATAACATCTTCTACCTTTTCCAGCCCATTGTTCCTCCCTAACACATTATTATGTTTTTCCTCCTTATCCTTATCAGTATTATTACCTCTTCTTTCTTCTTCCGTATCCTCCTCCCACTCCATTTTACACCTTTTTATAGTGCCCTCAATCAATCTTGCTGCCTGTGTGCCCAGTCCTCCATCAAATCTTATAGTTCCCACGGTCTCCTCTTCTGCAGTGTCATGACAAGATCTTTGATCGTGGCCTATCCTTCCACAGCCATAGCAGTAATTTTGAAGTCTCTCGTACTTCGTATTAATCCAGATTGATTCCAAACCTGGCCTCGGACACCACATACCTGTAACCAATGGTCTCTTTATGTCCACTAGCACCCGTGCCCTTAGGTAGCTTCTGATAAGTAGGTTGGTTCGTCTAGGATTTTCCACCATCACAACCTCACCTATTGCACTTCCCAGGGCTATCGCATTCTCTTCATACATTGCACCGATTGGCAGACCGTGAAACTGAATCCAAAATGGACACAAATGAAAGTCAATCTCCTTATACGTCATAAATTCCTGCCATGGTTGAATGTTCAGCAGTATGCCTTGGATTGACCATGGCCGTCCTCTTAACACTCTTTGATGATCTTCTTTTCTTCGGAATTCAAACGTGTATACATTCCGTTCTATCTTCGTTATCTCCAAATCTGTTATCTTTTCTAGGCTCCATCCCTTCCTTATCATCTGGTACGTAGCCTTGCGATTCAGATTTTTTTCTGTTACGAGTTTCCCGATCAGTGCTCCTCCCATCCTCTTATTCTGATTATTCTCCTTCCATAAGAGGTTAACCATCGGTACTGCTCGTGTTCTCTGTTTTGAGCCTGGATCATCTTTGTCGTTTCCACCGGCTCTGTATCTACCTCTCATTCCTCCTTGAGTCATATTCCTACTTATCTCCTCCTTTTCGTCAGGATAGTTACGCTCCATTGTAGTGGCCTTACACAGATTGCAGTTTGCAATCGCGTCTTACGTTCTTTTCACCGTCGCAGAGCGCGGCAGAGATTTTGCACTTCGGACACCTTACACTTAGTTCACTGCTTCCGTCCATAAATTCTCACTCAACGACGTTATTGCAGTATACAATCACGTCGCCCGCTCTTTATCTCCGTCGCAGTAGGGGCCGGAGAACTCACACTATCTGTCCTCTTACCACGTGAAGTAGTTAGCTCGAATTTGTTACGATCCCGACGAGGAAACTGCCGTAACGAACTCTCACAGAGGAGAGAGAAAGACTCTCACGAGAAGAGGACTCGCATACATGCCCTACCTCTAATTTAATTTAATTCAATGCAAATGTTCTTATTTTAAATTAGTGTTTAATCATGTAATTTTAGTTTAGGAAATGTGCTAAAATCCATCAATTATCTATGAAATAGTGTGTGAAAATATAGTTAAATCACTGGTTACTAGTTATTTCCATTGGAACAAATCCTCTCGGTTGTGCGGTGTATAGTTTCTCTCGGACTAATTAATTTTAAACTTCTCACCCAAATCAAACACTGATAGTGTTGTTGTTAAGCTCCTTAAGAAGGTCGAATAATTCCATGTAACGCATTCCATGTAACGCAACGCTTCTGTGTGATAAATGTATGTGATCAAGCAAGTCTATCTTTTACTAGGTGTGTAGGGTTAAACGTAAGAAGAACATGTAAAATATATAGTTTCTGCTTAAATAATGTAATGATGTCATGTTTTGTCTTGCTTTTCTATAGAATTCGTCTGGACATTATTATATAATTAAGAACAAGAAAAATCCCCTTCACAATATTCACTTCTTAGTGCCAATACTGAAGGAATATTCCTAGGGTGCATAAAAATTCTGAGTTCCGAATAGCATGGTGCAAAGAATAATAAAGTGTTCAATTTGGAAAAAAAAGATGAAAAAGAAACACTATGGCTAATATAATGATCTTAATTTGGGACAGCTATATATTGAAGTTTCACCTTTAAGACGGCTGGATCGTATGCTGATTGAAGGAGGTTGGTTAATCAAGTGACTTTACTATGGCAGCTAGCAAGTTTTTTATTTGTTCAATAAGAATTATACCTTGCTCCATAATATTGATACTAGATTCTACGTGACTTGGACAGAATAAAAATCTAATATTAGAAAGTAACAAACAAGTCATATGGCAAAACTTGCAATGCATCTTAAAGTGCTTCCAAATACTCCAACACAGATGCTCATGAAGGGGAAAAAACTAAGGACTGGTGGCTCAGAGGGCTGTTTTGTGTGGGTTTTTTATTAATAACATCATACTCTAAGTTGCTTATGAATCTAGTGTACATTAGGTCTATGTTCTGTGGAATATTTATGTGATCTGATTATTGATCATTCACCCAAAAGGAAAGGGTATGGCTCTCTTTATCAATTTCTGCAATAACAGTGGTGAACAAACTCTTCCAGGCTCATCAACAGAACTATTTATGTGAAATGTCATATACAAATGGGTCGGCATATACAATTAAGGACTGAGGAGTTCCCAAATCACAAGCCACATTTAATATAAAGAAATAAATAGCAAAAGTTGGTTGATTGTTCTTTTTGGCCTGATGTTTGACAAAATGTGAGGTTCATGTATGAACTTTCAAATGGAACAGACTCCGCTTTGAAAATGCAACACATTGTAAGAGTAATTTTGTAGGCATTGCATCAATTATATGTGGGAAATCCAGAAAGAGATGAATTCCCAGTCTATTCAAACAAAAGCTGTCAATATTTCTCATATTCTTACAAGCCAAACTAGTCGTATAGAAAATAACTAATTGCTATAAGCTATAGCTTTTACAAATAAGGTGGAAAACATCCAGTGGAATGTAAAAAAAAAAAAAATAAAGGCAGAAAGCGATTGATTTTCCAGTGATGATAAGCAAATGAGGACAGTGAAGGTTGGACGTTTGGAATGTAAAAACAATGTTTCAGCGGATGAAGTTGAAGCCCCTAAAGCTCAGTGGTAGAGCGTCAGTCTTGTAAACTGAAGGTACAGAGTTTGATCTTGCATGGGGGCAACCCTTTATGTCACTGCAATTTCTCCTAAACTAGCGATTTATTTCTGCAATGTCACTTGTACTTCAGTTAGGAATATTAAAAATCTATACTTTGATTAGATAATCATGTAACTAGATATAAACTAAAAATTGTACATCACATAAAAGATCTAATATGATCATCGTACTAAAACTATATTATTTAGATAATTCTCACTATCTTTTTGTTTTTTAGTACGATGATAATATGTGTGTGTGTGTGTGTGAAATGCTTGTTTTTTTCTTTTTTTGATACAATGTGAACTGCTTGTTTAAATGAGGAGAATGGTTTGATCCATGCTTTGATGGGCTGTAACCTTCTTGTGGCCGGCCCATGAAAATTTTGGGTCCGCCTGCTACGTCGCAGGGTCTGGCCTTCGTTCCAGATTTCCTCCTTCACCGAAAGACGATGATCGAATCCTGAGCTAAATCCTTCTTCTTCTTCCCTTATTGCCGCATACTCGAACAACGCCTTTTTTATCTGCATATTTCCCTTCTCCATAATTATTCAAATTCGCCGCTTAAATGGCCAACCTCATAGATCTCCAGGAACTCTCCGTTATCTTTTAGAGTAGTAGTATCAACTATTAAAGCGCCAAAAATTCCCACACACACTGATTCTTCAATCCCCTCCAAACCCTTCTGGGCACACGCTTACCGTTACCCCACTAGTAAAGAATCTCCCGTTTCGGGTCTCTCCGACGGATACAAGCCGAGTTCTTCTCATAGCTTCCAATTTTTTCCCTCCTTCCCGTTCGGGTTTTGCTGTAATCCCGTTGTCTCGACCGAGTCCGAAAAATTGGGGGTGGCTGATAGTGATACTCCGCGAATCGAGGACGATGATGCGCCGACGCTTTGGGCGGATAGTGTTAAGAGGAAGAGGAAGCGAAAAATGAACAAGCACAAGTACAAGAAGCTTAGGAAGCGCCTCCGTCGCAAGACTTGAGGAATGCTCCGTTGTGCATACTGTGTTCTAATTAATAATCAGAAGGTTGCTTCACTATTTTTTTGGGCTCTATCTTTCTGCATATAATTTATATCCTGTCCTGGGTAAGTTATTGACTAAATTTGAGATATTTCTACATTTTTTTTCCTGTATGCTAGAGTGTTACTTTATTTCTTTAATTTGTCGGCAACGAGAATCAAGTGCCAAGTTAAATGGTGGCAAATAGTTCAATTTTGAGTTTCACTCTCTGGTGGAAAAATGTATCCCACCATGCTTTCTGTGAATAATCTGCCTTTAAACTAAGTGGGTGTTGCAGTTGAACTGGCATTTCCAGATTTGCGAATACATTCTATCATTCTTGTAGATATAGTTTATTGCTTTCTTCTAGTTCTATGCGAAATGTTGTTATGCTCATGGTACTGACATAGACTTCAGCTATTAGATGTCGAGGATCTGGTTGGCCTGACTCAAATTGTGGTTCAAAAATATATAATGGCTGTATGAAGAAATTTCAGTGCATAGCAAAGGAATGGGTAAAGCGTATCTTAGGTTTCAGGAATTCCCTATTAGTTTCTGTGTGATATAGTTGGTTGTGTTATGTAGTTTAGTTAGTGGACGTTGTTGGAGCCTGCCAGAAGTTCTGTTCTTGCAAATACATAAATAATCACTAGGTAGCAGATGATAGGAGCACATTACCTTGAAATGCTCGAAAGATGCTAAGGAAGTTGGACCATCGGTGGATATGTGAAATTTTCCCCCGTCCCAGGAAATACTTCACTGAGGCCATGACTTCTTTCGCCGTTCGTCTGTCTCCGTTTCAAATCTGTCGCTCCTGCATGCAGATTGAAATTACTTGTAATGCAAATTCTTTATCAGAAGGTACTATATGGAAATTATCGTTTCGGCCGTAGTGGATGAAGTTTTGACAAGTAGAGGGCTAACTAGGCTCATACAAGGTTTGCTTCCCCCACCTCCAATTGAATTTGATGTGGGAGTGGTTCTGATCCTCCTCCTTATGGCACCACAAAATTGCAAGTCTTTATTTTTTTTTTCCAATTTATTAACTATGCACTACAACCAATGAGAGACATTAGAAACAGATGTAAATGATGTTTTTTATAGTAGTGTGTACAGTGAAACACATGTCATCCATCTTTATTCTTGTGAATTTGGACGCTGAGAGAGCAAGTGTTTACAACCATCATATCGTCTAATTTTTGTGAGTAATATATACTGTGTTGTTCTCTCTCATATATGCTTTGTGTTAAGGATGAATGTCTATTCGATATGAATTGAATCTTCGAACTTAATCCAATATCATGCTGTTTTGGGTGCTAGAAGCCTTCACTTAACCCCAGAAACAAGAAAACAAGTGCACAAAAATCATATCATTTCCTTTCATTTTCTATATATATACATGCATGCCTTGCTCTTCCCGTTAAGTCGGTGAAACTTCTTCAATGCATTCTTTATGTGGAGAAATGGTTTTGTCAGTACTTCTTTTTTTCCATTTTTAATTTAAAATCTATGCATTTTTTATAATGGATGTTCCTATTATTTTCATCAAAGAAAAGCGAAAAGAGGGAAACCTTGTGAAACTCAAATACTTTGTTTACATTATCAAGTATTTTGCTCCCCACAGATAAAACCTGACGAGCAAAAACATCGTTTTAGTCTGTTTCGTGTTTTTATATTCTTCAAATAGTTTTGTGAAACTGTTCTTCATAACTATATTTGAATCATTTTGTCTACAAAATTTCATATAAAACCAACAACAAAAAATCTCACGCACAACGTTCATTCCTTTTTTGACGGTGGTCGGTGATGCTGGGCAGTGGTCGGGTGGCGTAGTGATGCAGTTGGCGGTAGGAATAAAAACAGCTTCAAATTACTTTTGTCTGCCAATTCCAACAATAAAAAAGAACATAAATATTAAGGTCAAAGAATGAGTAAATAGAATGTACATATTCAAACCAGTTTTTCATTGTGTGTGTGTGTGTGTAAACGGTTCTTAAAATAGTTTTTTATCCTTAGAATCGTATAAGCCAAGGAAAGAGAGGGAGGAGCATGGAGGGGTGATTTAAATTTGTTTTGCTTTGGCTTGATTTTGCAAGGTAGTATTTGCCATGATTGCCTCTCCTTTACGAGAGAGCACCTTAATTTGAATAATTAAATAGAATAAGATGCTATAATTAATTCATTAAGTCGGTGTTTAGACGTACGTCTTTTTCCGTTGCTTTTCCAACTGCATAATCTCTGTTATATAGTATTGCAGCAAAGTTAAGAAAGTGGCATACGATACGATACGATTATGCTTTTTGTCAACATATGCCCAAACGTAACTCAACGTGGAATCATGTGTAATATGGCCTCCACATGTCACATTACCTTTCATAAATTTTGGAAAATCAACGACAATATAAGTAGTTTTGTTTTAACTGATCGATCTCTCTGCTTGTTCAAAAAAAAAATGGCTTGATTATTTTGCCATTTTAGCCCAATGTTCGATACTGTTACTTGATTACATTTCATTTCCATACTAAAAGCTATATTTGGGAGACACCACATTGGTTACTTTTTCTTCTAGAAAATGGATGATAAAAGCTCTTTTTTCTAGAGTTTTATATCAAGAAAACTTAGTCTTCCAATTTTATAAATCATCTTTTCATTATACTTTATATCATGTATAATTGTAGTTGAAAATTAAAATTAATATATTATTATTTTCTATTAACAATGTTAGATTTAGACGATTGTAAAAACGTTTTATAAAATGAAGAGTAAAACGTTATACAAAATCATATATGCACATATTTAGTATATAATACTGTTTTATTAAACACGATTGTCTTATTGTGAACTGTAACATCCTGAGGTATTGTCCATGTTTAGCCGCATGTGAGCACAGGGTTTTGCCCTCTTAGAATCCCATAGTTAACCAAAAGACGTCTCGGATGTCAAATGCCACACTCTAACTACATATATGACCTTCACTTTTGACGGGTCTAACCGATGTGGGACTTTGAGCACACCCTGCCTACTGCGTCTTCTTTCACCCACTCCGGGATCCCTCAGGGTGTTAGGTCCCTAGTAGCGCTTGGTGTGACACTCTCCCCACCAACGGAAAGAGCCATCCTCGGCTCTGATACCAATTTCTAACCCCTTAAACAATTTAACCATATATTATATTTAAAATTAATTATGTAACTCGTAATCCCTTCTGATACCATTTGTAATTCCAAACAAACCGGTGGATTTGTTATATAGTAAATTGAAAAGAATTAGTTTTGATCACCTAATTGTTTTCGGAACGAACTTCTACTCCCTGCGAAACAGCTGCAGCCATCAGAGAAGAGGAGAGAACAAAAATATAAACCCTATGCGACTGAGGTGAGTTTGATATATATATACACAGTGACGAGCAGCACCTTTTCCCCTTTTTTCCTTGTTTTGTTTGTTTAATATATATATTTATATACACAACCTCTGAGGCATTACTCCTTTCTATTTCTGTTTTTTTCTAAATATGTGTGTACATATATATATATGTCACACGTGGCCCCTTTTGTGTACATGTATATATTTTTTTCCTTTTCTTTTTAAAGTAAAACCTTACTAAAATTTTTTCTAATATTCCCTATACGTATATGTTCCCTGTACGTGCACCCACATATATTTATATATTATATATTTTTTATTATTTTTTTCTTTCTTTACCAAATAATCTCTTTTTTCATTTATTATTTTTCTAATTCATATGTTTCACATTAAACATATTCTTTTTGACTCAAATGATTACCTAATAGATTATATTTAACATAAACATTATTTACATGTAACAATTAAATCCTTTAAATAAATAATTATTTCTCAAATATCATTAAATTCTCTAAATATAACCTATGTTACATAATGATATCAGAGCCGAGGACGGCTCTTTCCGTTGGTGGGGAGAGTGTCACACCAAGCGCTGCTAGGGACCTAACACTCTGAGGGACCTCGGAGTGGGTGAAGGGGGAAGGGAGACGCAATAGGCAGGGTGCGCTCAAAGTCCCATATCGATTAGACCCGTCCAAAGTGAAGGCCATATATGTAGTCAGGGTGTGGCCTTTGACATTTGAGGTGCCTTTTGGGTAACTAAGGGATCTCAAAAGGGCAAAACCGTTAACTCACATGCGGCTAAACAGGAAGAATACTTCAGAATGTTACATGAATAACTTAGCGAAATGAGATGATGGATTATAGGTGTATTTTTGCGTTAAAATTATAATGGTGAAATCGATCATATAGCTAGATAGTGGGTACTGAACAGCAATGCGTAGACAAAAGCATATGGCTTGGCCAACATAATCATGATTTATGAAGTAAATCTCAATTCTAGCTCATCATCTAACGCCTGAGTGCCGAAAGCGCGGGTTTTATTATAATTATTGCTTATCAGCCATCTCTCTCTTTACACAATACGTACGTCTGTTTACATTCAACATATCTATACTGCAGAATATTGTGAATTAATATATTAACTTAGTCCTTATAAAGCATCACCAGGCCATCGATATGCAGAGTTGTGTGTGTGAGAGATGTATGTACGTACGTGTAGAGTTCAGAATCCCTGCTGGTAATGATGCACTGTGTTTTCAAGTGTTTCAGCTGGCCATTGAATGTGGACAATATATAGATGTTGGCCGTCGATTCCTTTTTTTTTTTTGGAAAAATGATATGCTGCGAATTCATTTGCAAAGAAAAGGAGCACAGCACTCAAACGTGGGAAAGGCTGCGAATTAAAGCTTGGTGGGACGACGTTCGTAACGTTAATGGGTTTGAAAGCGTTGGCAAATGTTCATGATACAACCATTAAAATAATGCTGTGTCCATCTTTTCAAGTTTATATATATACATGTATACAAATGGTTCTTGAAAGGAATTAAGTTTTGAATATGGTTTTGTGGTAGTTGGTTCCTGTTTGGTTCGTTTTCAAAGCATCGAGTGAGGTGTTTTATTTGTATATATATATTTTCATCGTCCACACACACACATACAAAAAAAGAGATCACAAATCCATTATTTGCAATCGATTGACTGTAAATCACGTCATAAGCAACTCTCTAATCTCTTGTTGACATCAAGCCACAATCTCTATCAGGAACGTCAAATTAAATAAACCTCTTTAACTTCAAACATATTCTCCACCTCCAACAAAGATTTTTCAATATCTTAACCACACATGCATAGGCACCTTTTGTCTGTGCAACAGCCTATTTCTTCCTTAACAATACACCGCCACAAGAAAATGCGCAGAAACTAACAAGTTTAAAAGAAGTCGAAAACCAAAAATCTTCATAGAGAGTGACTCTACACTCTATAAGAAGATTGTTTATAT
>JANTPZ010127004.1:0-34216 GCA_025593235.1 Vachellia pachyceras | reverse complement strand
AAGGTAGGTACGAGTTATTGTGTGGGCGGTCATATATAGACCTTTTTGGCAGGAAAATGATTTCGCCTGTGTACACTGGGCGGTCATATATAAACCTTTTCTTTTAGATCTGAGATTCCCTCATAAATTTTCTTTTCATAAAACTAATTGACCTGTGCCTGTGGGTCTCATTTTATTGGTAGAACCCATGATTTTTCGAAACTGTTTCACTTTGCTATGAGTGATGCAGACCGTGATGGCTATCTCAGCCTCTGTCTATTTTTTTGGGTTAACTTAGATTTGGACTGAGGGAATAAAACATCGATTATATATATATATGAGGACCCACTATAGGTTGTGCTTTCATATGATTAAAAAGTGATGTGTTTTTGTACCTATCAGCTATATCAAATATACTTTTTCCTTTAACAGTTTCCAGTTAAGTGAAAATAAAGCAAGGGATTTAGATCTCCTTGTTCTCTTTAGGGTGCTGAATTAACTAAAAGTCCTTCGTGTGACATGATAATATAATTATTCTGATGAGATCTGAATCTGAGCTAGCTTATTAGTTTCGTTTCCATACTTTTCACAGTTGAACTGTCTTGTTGCTGACTCAGTGAGATCCAGCTAATTTAGAGGAGACAGGCAGTTAAAAATGCTCGTAAGATCATCTCATAACATATATAGCCAGATAGAAAATTGTATTAATACGCGTGTGTTTGAATCTGCATACATATATATAATAGCAAGTTGGCCACTCGTAGACAGGAACATGTACTACAAGATCCTGAAATTTTGGAACACTACATATTTACACACACATATCAGTCTGGTTCAGGGCAATTCATATAAACTAGGCCAAGACGCGTAGGCATCTTTGTTAAAATATTCAGCCGTTTAATTTGTTTAGTTTAGGGTTGAGCCCTATAACCAGGGAAATATTTAAATTTTTAGGCCTTTTTAATCTGAAAATAATATGAATGTTGGAATATGTTATCTGATACGTACCATAATTGTTCGAAACCTTAATTATTACTGCTATGATTTGTTCACGAGGGAGGAGTGAGCTGTGACACAATTAGATATAGGATAGAAAGGTGATTATTAATTAAGCATTAATTAATTGATCTCTGGCAGTGTAATTATATGGAAAGATTCCCATAAGGGACAAGGCCGAATGTAGACCCCCTGGGTGTTTCGTCCTTCTTCGGCAACGGCAGATCAAAATCTGAATCCTTGAATATAAAAGGCAGTTGTTTCAGTCCACACATTTGTATCTCACATGTGCGGACAAAATTTCCGGTATCTTTAGCAAGATACGAAGGAACCAAACCTTTTTCTTGTTCCGGGTTTTCAATTAATTGATTAATCAGCATATTAATGCAATAACTTTCATGGATAAGAATAATAATAATTCTCATACCGACCGCCTCACTGGAAGACGCGGCATGCATATCCATTTGAATACCTCAAAACCTAACAAAACAAAACCCAGAAGTTTGTTCAGCATTAACTTGATTAGACGTGTTGCGTATATGTGAAGTTGTAAGCCAAAGCAGCTGTGCTCCAATGAAATTTCACGTTGACTCCCAGAAAACTAATAAAGAAATGCTCATTATGGATTATTTGTGTGTGCATGGGCGCGTTTAATTGCGGGGGATTTAAAATTTGAAGCTTATGTCCTGGTCATGATGTAAAGCGTCTTTAATTTGACGTAAAGATGGACTAACACAGTGAGTAAAAATACACCTTCCTTTTCCTTCTTTTTTATTTATCTTGTTTTACAGGTACCTCAAATATATATATATATATATATATATCTTACTTTCCATAGTAGCTCGATCAGTTTTGATGACTTAGTGAAAGTCTTCGTCTCCAGGCTCAAACCGGCCTAAACCCTAATTAATTGTCATAGCCTTAACCACATCCACTTTTAATTAATTATAATCGTTATTTAGTATGGATCTACCTACTCAGCATCTTCTATTCTTGATCCTCCCTTTGAATTACAAACGGATCGATGTTGATCATGACCCCCTTAATGATCTTTGCTTTTTAATTGTTGAATTCGTTTGCCCTGGCTCGCCTCCTAACCACCACTAGTTAATTACACGTTAAGTACTGGGTTTGGATTCTTCTGAACAACCCAATCTATCTGATCTGCCCGTGTGTGTTAATTGAACTTGAGCTTCATAATCCTCTACGTGAATGAAGAATGATGGTCTTCGGGAAAAAAAGAACTAAATAATCAACCTCGGACGTGATTGAAAGTCAATATTCATGTGCTGATCGATCATTTGATTAATTGCACGTAATGATTAATGCATATCTATATATATTTACAGTGCCAGCAAATGCCACTCTTTCCAGGTTTCTATTGTTTTATAAAATCGAGAGGTATAGTATGTCCATTATAATAAACCTCGCCTTGTGCAAAATGACAAGTATGACTTTTTAATTAGCACAGATCAAAATGTCTGAAAGTGTATGTTTGTGCGAATTAAACACATGGGCATGCATGTAGCTTGCTTTTTATATTTATCTACTAGACATTGATTATTGATTAGCTACTTATTACCATTTGCTCATCATCAGCTTGTGCCCCCACATACATGCGCTTAATTATTTCCTCTCATTAGATTTGGAAGGAGGAGACTTTTGTGTTTGTGTGTGATTCTGTGACGTTTATATGCAGTAATAAATGTTTCTTTTTTATCAAAAGTAATAATTGTTTCTCTTATAGTGTATATACCACTCTTTTATACAGAGTATTACAGACTAAGTAAGCAACATTTGTTTTTAATATGTGTATATATATATGCAGCTTGACACTACTGACTAAATTTTCAATTTTGTTCATATTATGCTTTGATCGTAAGGAATTTAATTGCCTAAATTGTCCTTTTTTAATTTGTGGTCAAAGACGAGACGTCCACGTAAATATTGGTGTGCATTTGCATATATATGCTCGCTGCTACATTGTTGTCGCTGTGCCTGAAAACTGGCAGAATAGTGGAAACAACTGTCTTGGTAACAAGGGTTAATTATTATATCCAATAATAACACTTAATTAATACACCAAGAGGCCCCCACTACATGGACAAAATATGACAGGGTTGCGTAATTTCCCATTCGCTACAGTCCAACCACATGATCAATGCATATCTGCTACTATATGTGACACCTGACACGCAGCGTTTTAGATTTCAACGTATAATGCTAGGGATAAATGAATAAATAATCAAAGGTTTCATTGGATTATTGTAGACCTCTTTTTCAATATATCTCGGTGCATCAATAAATATTGCCCCCTCTGTTGTTTCACTCATTCAATCGGATTCCAGTTAGGCCTAACATTAATTTAATCAAAAGTTACTAGGTTAGTGATGAACATGAGGGATTTAAACTAGTATATTATATTAACTGACTGGGTGCAGGTTGGCAGGTTCTAATCACCCAAGTTAATTAGAAACATAGCCATGTAATTAACTTGGCATGTTTCATGAGGAGATGGATATATTGGAACAGCTAGTAAGTAATTAGCTGACAAAGTTCTGGAAAGCACTCCAATAGTAATTCTACTTGGAGCGTTTAAGTTTGACTCACATTAAAATTTACACTCCAGGACAGAAAGTGGAAGCAGTTGCTTAGTTTGACGAATACTGAGACGGGAGGGTCTGGTCAGCTATAAGAGGAAAGTATATACAGCTTTCACGAAGTGGTTTTGGAAAGTAGGGTTTGCGTGAATTGGATTTAGGAGTAAAATGGGTGGTTCAGTACAATTTTGATGCACATGGATCTCTGCAGTGGCCAGTGCTTTCTCTATCTCGACTAAGATGTTAGAGCTTTTTTCACTGTTACGTGCAGCCTTGCTGTCTTCTATATCTTTCATATCTGTGCTGAATGTACTTGGCACCCTAATATTTCCAAATCAAATGCTTATATCTCTCTCTCCTTTCACAGCTATTCGTCTCGCTATATAAAGTAGACCACCAATCCACCACTACATAGGAATAGGACCATCCACCCATCACTCTCGATCAATCTCTTCATTTTTGCTTCCCCTTGGACACTAACTTTTGATTAATGTATGTCTCGTCAATTCTTATTTTAATCTCATTTTTTTGATACAGCAAATTAAATCAGCTAGGGATGTAAACAATGGCGGAGTCGGTACCTTATATCAGTAGGGTAATTTTTTTAAATGACAATAGACTTACTAGTACAAATAATTTGGGTGAGTTCAAGTTTTAAAAATCAGTAGATGCATAATAAAAATCTAATAGTTATTTACACAAATACCAAAAGTTGAGTGGGCCATTTGTCCACCATCAACAATACTTGGCTCTGCCCCTAGATGTAAAGGTACGTGTAATTTAATTCATATTCGTTGCTAAAAACATTTCGAGAATATCCAAAAACACATCGTGAAAGAACGTGAGTTACATGTATGTAGTGATTAATATATAATGTGCCTGTTCGGAAAAGTAGTGTAAAAATACTTTTATGGTTCACGAGGTAAATATATAAGGGAGATTATTTTAATTTACGAAAAAACACAGTTGAACATATATTTAGGGAGTCCAAACGTTCTTTCAAACAAGCACAATGTCAACTGAGTGGTACACATAAATTAGTTTGAAATTAAAGGAGCAGGTATTAACCTTGTGAGGTTATAGGTGGGTTGGACATGTAACATTTCGCTAATAGAAGAGTTTCCATACAACAGAGTGGTGCAAGGCTTTTGGTGATTGACATGTAAATTTGATTTGTGTGTATGTGATAACATTGAGCGACGTGCAATTAATAAGTACATCTTGAAACGCATCCCCCTTTTTTTTTTTGTGATCTTGAAACCCTTCTTTTATCGAACTCGTGACTTACTGCTCAGACTCCTATCCACCAACCACATATAAACTACACGTAATCAATAAGTAGTGTTTTTTCGTATCTACTTAATATTCGGATTCAAAATACAATTCCCCATGTAAAGTACCTATATCTATCAAGAGGTGTCGGTCAAGGGGCTTTGACCTCTTAAACTTGAGATTTTGGGTTCAAATTTGTGAGATGCAAAAATTGTTTTTTAACAGTTACTCATAATTGGGTTTAACAATGCTTAATGATATAAAAAACCTTTATCTAAGCTCTAGTAGTCACTCTGATACGATTAAACTTGGACTTCTATGGCATGAGTTTACACAAAGATTTGCGACCTTGATTGGTCCTAACATAGGTTTTCACGCATCTGCAGATTAGAAGGCAAAGAGACTTTAATCAGCTGAAGAGGCATGATGTAGCCTGTTTTAAGTTTGTCCAGGCCAGCTGATCAGAAGATAAAGGAGCATCCCGGCACACTAATGCCACATTTGGTAGTATGAAAATGAAGGATTTGAACTGGAATTGAAGTGGAAAGTTAAAAATATGCCCATTTAATACGTGGGAGTTCAATTCCTATGAAATATAGTTCCATAATAAATGATGGAACCCGGTTCATGCCTTATCCCATGGAAATCATCTAGTTTCATGGAACCCAGTATGTTTGGACTATTGTATCCATTATATTTAACATATTTACAATTTTTTCCTTTTGATTTTGATTCCACTCCAATCATCTTCCTCAACCTCAACGATAAAAGTCTTCGATCTCAATGAACCTCTTCTTATCTACCAATGAAGATGATGGCAAAGGTGACAAAGGACAACAACGACGATGAAGGTCTTTGATCTTATTTTTATTTTTCAGATTGTCTCACCATTTTTTTGGATATGGTCTTTGATCTGGCTAAGCTGTCTTAACGCTCCCTCCTCTCCCTCCATGTCATCGCACCATCTCCTATATCTCATGGCTTTCCCCCTGCGATGGTGATATATGACAAAGGTAGGCGATCTGCGATGGCGGTAGGCGATTGTCTGAGCAAATATCAGTAGACAATTAAAGTTGAATAGAATTGGAAGAGACTGGGCCACCAACAGCCTAAAAACGATGAGATTTGACTACTATAATCAATGTAAGACAAATAAAGGGAACAAAAAAAGATTGTATTCTTGAGGTTGATTGAGAGTACAGAGAACTGGAGAGCAAAGGAGGAGATCAATAGAAATTGGAGAAAATATTGTGAGCATAGTGTGTTCAATGTGTTTACAATAAAAAGGTAGAGAAAAAATATATAGTTCGTCGCTGGCTACGATCTCTCGTCCCTATGTCTAACGACCCTAAAGAATCTTGGGATAACAGTCGCTATCTCTTTGGATTATAACTGCTTGGTTCGACACTGGGGGAGCTGGTGGTGGACATGAGCTCTCAGCTCCATGTGCTCCTTAGGCTCTTGATCGTTCGGGCTTCCGATGGATCACGTCTTGGGCTAGTTTTATCTGCTGGGCCTTAGACTGATATGGCTTAGGTCATTTTTTAAGCATACAACAACCTTTTTCTCCTACCAACGATTGGTTGGATCAAGTGGTAAGTGATTTGTTTTAGTTTAAGTAAGGTCTCGAATTTGAGCCTTGTGAATGCAGCTGCCACCGTTGGGAGACCTTCCCACCTTTCCCGGGTGCGCGACGCGGGTCAAGTCTGGATTAGTCGAAACGAAGATCTGGGGACCGGGTGGGTAACAAAAAAACAACCTTTTTCTCTCTCTTTGATGGAGGCCTATGATTGAGAAAGGCGATTTGCGATGGCTTTCCCTTGCTGTTGGGTTTGAATTTGCCTATGGAAGATTTTCCGAGGGTGGATGGCCATGGATGCAAAGGGAAGAAAGGGTTTTTTTTCTATTTGGTTAAGGGTATTTTAGTATTTTCATATTAAAATTAATATTTCAATTAAAATTTATATAATACTTATATAGTCATACTAAATACACTTTTAGAACCCATTTTCAATTTCACTTTTATTTCTATCAAAATCTTATCCGTGTATCAAACATGGCATAAATTGTGAGGCATAAGCACAAGACTTTTTTTTTTGGGATCATAGCCTAGCACTCATCATAAACACATTTGGAGCCATACGCAAGGTATAGCTATATATAATGTGAAAACGAATGTTTTAAAGGTCTTTTAAGCTGCGTTCATAAACTGGCATGGTGTTTGTGGTGGCCAATAAATACAGATCGTCTAAGCATTATTGGAGCCTGCTTGACTGATAACAATAATGTAGACTGGATCCAATTAAAGTTGCAAATCTATCTATGAAATATCAGCATCTCAAGGCATATTCTTAGTTAATTCTTCCTTCTGTGCCAAAATTCAGTCCCTTGATTACGTTGCAATGAAATTTTTCAGTCTTAATAGGTAAATCCATCGCTGCATATATTAGTCCTTAACTAAAATCATATCCTTTCTTAATTTAGTCATTGATTGAGGGAGAACTACGAGATAATTACACGCAAGGTATGATTGAAATTTCAATAATTCTGCACAGCTATGCGAGGCATGATCTTTCAGCATTGTTCTCATTATTAATAGATTAGCGTACTATATTGCCCTTTTAATTCAACTTGATTAAAAAAATCAAATTACAATCACATATCTCGGTAAGTGGCACATTGAATGAGTTCAATCTGACAGCAACCATATTAGAGGTTCCCTTGGATTGGACACCTTATAACACTAGAAAATTTATCTGCTATGCTGATGGACAGTGTGAACTTGTATCATTGACCAGTGCCGTGGCAAGATTAAGAAATTACGAAACTGAGTTTAACGGCAAGGGCCATAAAAGAAACAATAGGCATTTGTTCCGATGACAGGGGTTTTGGAAACTTTTTTTTTGGTCCGGAAGGAGTATCAAGTCATTTTGAATGCGAAAAATAATATAGAAGATATACCTCAAATTGAGTTTGACGATACTCCAATATGATCCGTGTACATGGTAGTATAAAATGGGTAGTAAAATAAAACTTGTAATATTCACGGGAATGAAATGAGGAGGAGGGTGAAAGGGCTTTATAAAGGCAAAAGATGAAGGGATGAGGACATGCATAGGCTACTTTTTTATGATGTGTAATGTGTGAGTGTGAAGTTTAGTGCCTCTCTCCTTGAACAGATCGTCTTTGTGTTCTTTCACTTCCCCTCTCTTCCCCAGAGAGCTATCTATCAGTCATGGTCCTCGAGGCTGTGGTCTTCCCCTCCGACCCTCTCTCTCATCCCCTCAAGGACAATCTCTACCCTTTCAACTTGTTCTTCGATGACTCTCATCACCAACATCCCTCTCTCGACTTCCTCCAAAACAGTCACCACCACCATCATCCTCATCTTTCTGCAGATTGGGATTGTTTCAATGACGTTCCTCTCTCCAACCCTTCCTCTTCCGACACCACCACCGTCTCGCTTCCTCCTCCTCCTCCTCCTCTTGTTCCCGCTCATCGTCCCAAGAGGCGCAGACCCAAAACCCGAAAGAATCAGCAAGAAATTGAAAACCAAAGAATGACTCACATTGCCGTCGAGCGCAACCGCAGGAAACAGATGAATGACTATCTCTCTGTTCTTCGTTCTTTGATGCCTGACTCCTACGTGCAAAGGGTACTTCATTGTATAAAAGCCTACTGATTTCTACATATATACATTTGGGGTTTGTTTGATTTGTGTTTGAATGATTACTGTGTGTGTGTAACTGCATGGCTGGTGCAGGGTGATCAGGCTTCTATAATTGGAGGAGCTATTAATTTTGTGAAGGAGCTGGAGCACAGGCTGCAATTTCTGGGTTCTCAGAAACAAACAGAGGGCACATGTGAATCGAGCCCTTCAACGAATAAGTTGCCTTTCTCTGAGTTCTTCACATTTCCTCAGTACTCAGTTACGAGTTCCAGTGGGTGCGACATCAATAATTCTGAGCCTGTGGGAGAGGGATCAGTGGGCGAGGCAATTCAGTCAGGGATTGCTGATATAGAAGTGACGATGGTGGAGAGCCATGCAAATCTCAAAATTAGATCCAAGAAACGACCAAAGCAGCTCTTGAAGATAGTCTCTAGCCTGCACAGCATGCGCCTCACAATCTTGCACTTAAACGTCACAACCACCGCTCAAATTGTCCTCTATTGTCTCAGTGTTAAGGTCTGCTTTAATTTCCAGCCACAGTACTTCTAGCTAGCCCTTCAAGCCTAAATCTTTATTTGACCAAAATTGAAAGTTCACGCAGGTGGAAGATGATTGCAAGCTGGGTTCGGTGGATGATATAGCCGCAGCTTTATTCCAAATGATGGACAGCATTCATCAGGAGGCACTGTTGTGCTAATCAAGCTCCCAAATCCGAATTTAATTGACTCAACTTTTTCTTCCTTTTCCCTTTCTTTTTAGTATCTTTTAACCTTGTGATCGATCTTTATGGTTCTTCATTCTTCTTTTCGATGTGGAACTAAAGTACTACTGTAGTAGGTAATTATTGCCAGTCCTCTTACTGCTTTGTTGATGGGCTCCATGGAGGAATTTTTTTTTATTATTCCCCCTCAGACGTTATTGCTTCACTCTCTACTTTTGCCCTCACTCTATTCCTCTTCTCTGTGAATAAACTTTGAGACATTAATTCCCAAGTGTTTGATTTGATGATCTCTAAATTTTCTAGAGAACTTGAACTTCCATCAAGGACTCCACTATCAAAATTATATCTTGTAGATAGAGCACTCTCTTACGATGATATAAAAGTGGTTTCCAGGAAACCTGATTAGGATGAATAAAAGGTTGGGAAAACTGGAAGCTAGCATAGTGTACATATTCAGAAGAAGGAAAGCTATGGTAGACCTGGCAGCGAAAGGTCAAAGGAGAGTTGTCATCTGCGTGTGATTGTGAAAATGCAGAGGAAAGCTGCAAAAAAAACAACTTTCCCCCCAGACCTGGCCTTCCACACAATTCACCCACAGGCGCAACAAAACTCCTCCATTCTTAACTATCATCACCATAAGAATCACCACGACCCCTTCGGTTCATTTATTTTATCTGAATGCATGTACACGTGGAATTCCCTTTCTTCTGTTTGTTTCTGCGTCCACCGTCATTTTAGGACCGCGTTTAAAAAAACAAAGAAAAGAACTAAGAGCCAAATCATTAGCCATCGAAGGCTAAATAATGGTCCCCCATGGGGTTGTACGATGTTCGTTGACGAATCCCTAGGTATTGAAAAAAAGTTTCTTTATTTTTAGTCGGGTCATCGTCCGGTAGTATTTATCTTCGGGATCGGAGTGAAAATGATCAAGTTACATGTGCATTGCCGCTCCTTTAAGTAAGTGAAAAAAAGAAGTTAAAAAACAATTTATTTTGGGTTAATTTGCAGATAGAGGGAGTTGGAAAGGTAAAAAAGTTTTTCCCTTCATTGAATCATAATTCTGTCTTCGACTTTTTCATATGCATTTTGGAGAGATTATAGTGAGCTTGAAGATGATTGCTTGCGTAAAATTACATTTTACTTTAATTTATGCAAAGTGATCATTAAATTAAGATCCGTTACGTGCAAAGTTCACTTATTAAATTTATTTATGCGTAAGAAATATATATCCTCCGTATTTAAACCAAAAATTTCATATTTTCATTAACCATAACTTCGTCTTAATTAAATAATATAATCCCGGAGTTTGATGAGTATATTTAATTGAGGTATATACAAAAACAAAATGGAACGGTGCCTCCTACTGTGCGACACAGTAAAAGTCTTTTGGAACATAATTTCTGCCGTGTTTATCTATCAGTACGCAGCCCTAGCACAAACATTGTTTTCTTTCATCTTTTATCGTTTATTTCTGATAAGACATATCCAAAGCATTCATGTGTAATTCCAGATTTTAAGGATCTTGATCACTTCATCATGTGTGTTACCAGCTCCAGAAAAGAACTTGAAGTGGACGGGCAAGTGTATACATCGCTTCTTGTATTTGCATTTTTTGCTCCCAGGAAGAAGACGACTAGAGGTAGCCATAAATAAAAAGGTGAGACACAAGAGAAGATGATGACAGATGAGGCGTGGTCTAGAATATTAATTAGGTGGGGTTCTGCCGCTAGTTTAATATCGGGTTTCACATGAATCGGGAGGGTCAGGTCAGCGTCTTTTTGCACAGCCCAGCAAACCTATACACACACACATATTCTATTCACTGCTTGTGTATATATATATATATATATATAGATTTAGATTGTAGAAGCTGCAGGTTTTAAGTTGACAAGATTCCAATGCCTACACCTATTTGTTTCCATCCCGTTGTTTTGTTGCGGGGGAACATAGCCTTCGCAGATTCCATCTCAAATTTCCACCTCTCTGTTGTGTATCATTATTTTTTTTTCGAGTGACGAGGAAATCCATCGCTCATGCGGCTGATGACTATTTTTTTCGCTGCAGGGGGGTCAATCAAAGGGTAAATGTACAACTGACAATGGGCAGGTTTCCATTTCGAAAGACGGAAGTGAGTTGATCCCAAAGATGGAACCCCACCAGTTGGTTAAGAGACGAGATGCCGAACTATCATGCCACCACCACGTGGTCTCTCTTGTGTATTATTTCACATTGGATGTTTCTGCTGTGTGAGCACTGAGAGGGGATAGGGAAGTAGACAGCGTACAAGAAGAGGAGGAGGATTACATATATCAGGGCTTGAATTATAAGGCTTGCTGGTGCATGGAGTCCGAGGCAGAGTTGTGAATGAACGAAACAGGAGACAGTGATTGACCTTTGATTGAATAGAATAAAGCAAAAGGAGGGGATAAGGTGAGTATAAATGCAGTGACAATCACCCCAAAACAGGAAAATTATTTAAAAGAAAGTAAACCAAAGACCCTAATAATTGAAGCAAACAAAGTGAATATATCGCTCCTCCTCCTTGGTCCACATGTTCTAAAAAGGTTCCTGGGGCTATGGTTCAATCTCACAATTTATGGCCCTCCTTAAAAAGATATTCCCTTCTTTTAAAAAAGATATCCGGAATAATGTGGACAATCATCAATCACCAATAATTGATATCAGTAAACAACAACAATGAAAAATTTATAATTCATTTTTTTGGGGGGTGGGGTTGTGGAGTAGAATGAGCAATTCGGAATTAGGAGGGTGAGGGGAAAGAGCAGAAGCAGAGCAGGACCAAACCTATGTGTTCATCACATGAGAATCTGAGCCCGGAAACAACCTTGGCCCAAACCCCGACCCCTCCCTGTTAGCTCTCACTCTTCGCGGCCCGGTATAACAATTCTCTATCGTTGTTTTGAAGGTTTGTTGACGATTCTACGCTTTTAGCGTCCAAATATGGTTAAATTCAATTGTACCTCGTTGGTGTTACAGTTGATACGAAGAAGGTGGAAACGAAAGAATTACGCATATTAAATCATCCTGGGAGATATTCATCTATGAGAGCCTAACTATATTGACGATTCAAGTTTCAAGGTTTACAATCAGATATGGATTTTTACAGCAGCAGTAAAGAAAGAATGAAACAATTTCACTAGAATATAGAGCATTTAGAACTTGATCTTGAGAAGGAAAGGCATTTTGTCTGAGAAAGGAGGATCCGAGTACTTTCCAGTCAGAATTTGGGAGGCCACATGCTGATTTGCAGCCTCTGTGTAATGGATCCCATCCCAGTTCACATACTCACTGCTATCAGGGCAACCTTTCGCCATGATAGCGGTCCCGTTGATCATCTTCGTTTGCCCACAACCCACTCGACTATCATAATTAAGCGGTAGACCTCCATATCCACAGCACGCCATAAGAGGTTGTTCAAAACCTGAAAAACAATCAATCCCATAAAGTTGCAGTGTCTCGCCTCACATTCTATATTATGGTTTGAGTGTAGCTGACAGGGGAAGATCACATTATTATCCTGGCGTACTAACCATATTTAGAGAAGTTTGCGATGAGGTTAGATTTTATGGTGAAGATGTCCACAAATGTGATATTTGCATCAGGATACTGGCCCTGCAATTTCTGACACAGAGCATGAAGCTGTAGATTAAAGGTCTTAGCAGCTTGGTTGTGTGCAGCAACACACCCTAGGTTGTCCAGCTTTGATGGATCGGTTCCAAATTTGGCGATATTCTGAGCCAAGCATCCAAGAGGACCTGTGTTATGTATCCACAAATACCTCGCTCCCTGGTCATACAGTCTCTACAATATAGATGATGCAAGGGTTGAGCATTCGATTTTTTCTAAGGGGAAAGAAATCTGACGATACATGCATGACACTAACCCTTATTCCAGTTTCAAATTCTAATAGGATCGTTGGAATCGAGGCCAGTATCTGGTCGAATGTTTTTGAATAGAAGGCCCCGGCAAGATCGTTCTGGCCTATATCAAACATGTAAAGCCCTTTCTGGAAATACTCTTCTGCTGGGACGTACCTGTCAAATTTCCTACCTGAACAGGGAATCAGATTCAATGCTAGTTTCATTAAGCGGTCTAACTATCGAAGAAGAAGATATCTGATTACTATAACGAGATATACCTTTGTCTAGCAATTCAAGAACCCGAGCTTTGAATCGGAAAAATTGATTGACCTGAATCCCAAACGAGAACGGGCAGATAGATGATGCAGTGGCTGGAAGAATAGTTGAGCCTGCGGCTGCAAAGTTGCAACCTTTTCGAAAATTTGGAACCCCCACCGAATCCAAATACGCATTTAGGAACGGCAAGTCCATCGCATCCACTGCAATAATAAACCAGAAACACATGAAACTTCCATGAAAACAGGGCAAGCAAGCTTTTGACAGCGATCATTATCGAAAGATTACAGAGGAAATCAATGATGAGACGGCCATCAGAGTATCTCCCAGACGGTACTTTGAAGTGAGTCTGTCCATTGGGAGGATAGAGACTCTCGATGCCGGCGGCAATAAGGGCGCCAGTATCAGAATTGGAGTCGCCGAAGTTGAAAACCGCAGGAAAATCCAAGTTCATGGATCTCGCAAGGGTTAAAGAGAAAGAGATGATGGTGATAATGCAAAGAACACGTGTGTTGGTTGCCATGACTGTTGAGGATTTGCAGGGAGGGGTTTTTAGCTTTAGGCTCCTGGTTGTTGGGTTGCTTGTGTTTGAAACCGCCACATTTTCAGAATTCATTCGTATGTGCGTTGGGTGGATCATATATACCTTTCAACTGTGGGGGCCAGGCGTATCCAGCGGGAAACGTTGTTTGGAAGAAGGAGATGATGCGTTAAGAAGCATGACTGCTAATCTTACCATCAATCTTGTCATCCTTTTGGCAAATAAATTTAATGGCATGTTGTAATTGAAATGAGAGGGAGAGTTAGAAACTTACTGAGGAAGTCAACAATGAGACGACCGTCGCAGAACCTGCCAGTTGGGGCCTTGAAGAAAGTTTGGCCATTGGGTGATGGAGGTTGAAAGCCGAGTCCGGCAGCAAGATCTCCTGTGTCGGAGTTAGAATCGCCGAAGTTGAAAACTGCTGGGAAATTGAAATCAATGGAACATGCCATTCCCAAACAAAAGCAAAGCAGCATCATTTGAAAGGCAACAGTGTGAGAAGAAGCCATGATTGGTAGCGATTATAGTAAGCTTCATACACCTTCTCAGGCTGAACAGCTACTTGGTGGTCGCCGCGCGCGCGCATACGATACCTTATCGGTTGCTTCAGTGGAGTTTGTGTCCAAGTACTAAACAAAAAGGTACAGCTTGCTTTGCAGACTCAGAAAACTTGCAGTTTTGCTTTGGTTTGAAATGCCTTGCAATGCCTGTGCCAACTATGCTCAAGCAAGGAGATGATTTTGGCTTAACGTGTTGCATACTTGTGTCGTGAAGGAATTATTATTATCTCTAAAACTTGCTGCTTACCAGAATCAAAAGAAAACACCGGTGTTTAATAGAATAAGCTGTTCACTGTGATGGAGAAATCAGCATGATCGATCAGGTTGGAAGTATCCTGTGGGCGTACTCTTCAGCCGAAAAACTATTTTAAGAATTACCTCGTTATTTCCGGTGAGGTAATTAAACTGATGGTGTGTAAAGTTCATTCCGAGACAAAAGATGTTTCGCTTTCTGAGAAGGCATTTTAATTAGTTGGCCCCATGTGACCTTAGGATGAATGCGTGTTCTGGTCTTCCCGTTCATTATTTTTCATGTTTTAATTTTTTATTCAGTTAATGTAGCGAATTAATCACAACAGATAATGGGATGACCATCATCTTGTGATGCGCGCGGCTGCTCGATTAGGGACATACACAAGGAGAAGCATAGTAGAGACTACAGAGTATTACACCACTTATCAAAATGGACGTTCGTGGCTTCTTGTGCGGCCCCCTTTCTATTCATTTCTTATCAAATTCAGGTCTTCCCCATGAATCGCAATCAAGGCCCCTCTCTTTCCTCAATTCCCCAATTCATTTTCCCAGTCCCTCCAAACTGTTGTTCCAATTTCAGCCCTTACCAGGAGCGCGTCTGAGGTGTGGGAATGCTCCACAACCAAGTGTCACCGCCGCATTCTCGGACCATCCTCCTATTGATCAACGACTGCTCCAGAGCATTGCTTATGATGCTCTTGTTTGGAGCTCTCTTCATGGTCTCCTTATTGGCGATAAATCTGTTGAGGTCAGCTGCCCACTTCTTAAGCATATCGGATTATCATCATCCTGTCGATTAACCTTGTCGACTGTATTCGAACGTTTGTCGATTAACCTTATCGTTATCAACGTTTGTCGATTAACCTTGTCGACTGTATTCGAACGTTTGTCGATTAACCTTATTTTAAGTTTAGTTCAGCTTGATTTTTCTTTTGTTGTCTGAACGAGCTTTTCACTGTATCAATTGGTTCTTTCATTATTTCTGACTTCCACTGCACGAACACTTGCATTTGCCCGGCATGTGTGTGGCCTGTTGTTCTAGTTACCTCAAACTTTGGTTCCTTTTTTCCCTTTTTGTTCTTTGTTTATGCTTCTAATTGGATATTTTTTGCTTGTTCATCTCAATGCAGAACTAAGAAAGCGGATGAATTTACCTCTAGGCTTTTAGATATTCATTCCAAGATGTTAGAGTTTAACAAGAAAGAGGTAAGTGCTGATTAGTAGGACATTGTGACCAAAATTGAAATGGCAAAATCAGTTTAGTTGCATGCCTTTGATTTAAGCTAGCTACGTTTTAAGTTAGAAATGGCAGTGTTTTCTTAGATCAAATCCGCCGATAGTATGTCCAAAGAACCCATGTCAATTGTCGTGTCATATATTGCATCATGATACACACATGTTATGTTGAAGATAGTTGTCTCACATAATACATTTAATTTAGTAAATTATTAGGAGAAGAAATGAATAGTTTTTAAAAAAAGAACAAAGGAAAAAAAAAACAGTTGATTCAAGTGGATATACTCGTAATTTTTATTCCTTTTTTGCATTCTTTTTTCGAAGGAAATACGTTTGGGATTACATCGTTCAGATTATATGCTTGATGAGGAGACTAAATCACTTCTTCAAATAGAGCTCAACATTATTTCATCTTCATTTGCTGGTCTTCATGTGTTGCTGTAATTAAGAATTCCTAATATTGCTATGATGGCGTTGCCTATCAGTGAAGCTGTGTAAACATCAAATAATGTATTGGTTGACGTAATCAAATTAAATGTAGAGACCTCATATTGGATGCACAGATACTAATGCATGCTAATTAAGAATTAGATCATTCATGTCAATTTTATCGTACCATAACAATTTTTATGGACGGATATCTTTATATTACTTGGCTATTTCCCAGGAACATAATTTCTCACCATGGAAAATTGCTTGGACTGGATCCAGGAAAAATTCCTGAGATTACTGCTGCAAGTGAGTTTGCAGAGGCATTGGCTAAAGCTTGGTGTGAGTATAATAATCCTAGGCGAGTTTGTAGAATTTTTATCGTTGGTTTCCCCCCTTTTGTTGCTGGTTTGGTTTTACTGCTGTGATTTGTGAACACAAATTTCTAAATGGTTCTGTGCAGGGCTGTGATTTTGTTTGTGATTCAGGCAGAAGAACGGAACATGTATGATCAGCATTGGCTTTCTGTACTTCTGAGAGAAAGATATCCTTTTTTTGAATAACTGCCCAAACGATTGAAGTTTCTGATTTTTAGCCGGACTGACTACGGAACCAGATCTATCAAAGTGAAGATGAAGAAGAATTTTAAACAATTCATATATAGAGGTTCGTATAATGTGAAATAAACTATTTTTGTATTTTGGTTGTTTTCTTTTGGAGGGCACTTCATTCAACATTTAACAACTTTTTTCATGTGATAGAGATTTTGTATGGGCAAAGTCCCACATTGGATAGTATAAGCTGCTTGATAGGGTACTTAAGCCCTTGACTCTCCCTCCCCAACAGCTAGCTTTTGGGATGAGGGTTCTCCATTCCATTTAAGTACATATCAATTGGCATTAGAGCCTAGTTAACGATATCTACGGAGAGGGCTACCCACGGAGGGTTCTGACCGACAGGAAACCAAATAAAGTGTTGTGGGGTGCAACTGCCGAAACGTCAGCTTTCCATGGAGGGCAATTGATAGAGACTTGGTAATATATGATACCAAGTCTTAGATTGAGTAGAATGAGATATTCAATGGGGTATTTAAGTGGGTTTCCCACCTCAATAGTTAGCTTGTGGGGTATGATTCTCCAAGTTGCTTGGGTATCAGAGCCGATAGTCGACTCAATGAAAAAGGCTACCCCTACCTGCGGAGGAGCTGACCGTAAGAAGGCGAGTGAAGCGCTGTAGAGTGGAGCCGCCGGGATATTGGCTTTCTGGGGGGTGTATTGATAGGGACTTTGCATGGGCAAAGTCCCACGTTGGGTAGTATGGACTGCTTGATGAGATACTTAAGCCCTTGGTTCTCTCTCTCTTATAGCTAGCTTTTGGAGTAGAGTTTTCCAAGTTGCGTAGGTACCTATCATCATGTTTCAGAAAATGCATCAGAACATAAATTTAAGTGAAAAAAATCGTTTTTTTTTGTATTAATTTTTGAGTTATTTTCCTTAGCTTTATAATACTCATCATATAACAACAATACAGAAAACGATGGCAGAAATTGATCGAGAAGGAGAACTTCTACCGGATGGAACACTTTCTCTGTACGTGGCCTTGAGCCTTGGGATGTTGAATCTCCTTTTTCTTGATTCATGACTCATCGATTTTTCTTCCTGACTGTGGAAATATATAATGTTATGGCCTTGGCAGGGATGGACAACCAATTGCAGTCATTTACTTCAGGGCTGGGTACACGCCACTTGACTATCCTTCAGAGTCGGTCAGCAACTTGACTGAGTGCTCTGCTGCTAATTATAATTGCGCTTTCTGCTTGTAGAAATGGCGTTTATCACCTTATTGAATTTACCATCCTTATTTGCTTTGGTAAATGTTAGCCTGCTGAACCCAATATGAATTGTTTGTTGTAGTTTTATTAAGTATCCGGTGTTGAGTGGTGAAATTATCAACTTATCAGTCAATATTTGATTAACATATGTGCTAGTAAAACCTTCTATGACACATTGGAGCCATCCTGCATCGTATGACAAATACATCTATTCAAACTAACTAGAACTTAGGCCTGCTTAAACCCAGCTTACAACCTGGGAGATGCAAACTAATTCCAAATTTAATCAGATTCGGACTAATACATCAACACAAATTGTTTCCTGAGTTGAGCGTCTTGTCAGGATACTCTCAAGTTTATCATTGTATGTGGACTCTCGAATGCTGTTCTTCACTAGTAAAATTTATGGGTGATTGGCAAGACAGTTGCTGTATGAAATTATTATGTGGAAATTTTCTGCATTTTTAGGACTTTGAGTAATAATGTAATATAAACTGGCATAACTTTTTCCCCTTCATGATGTCATACATTTTATTTTACTTATTATCTTCTACTCTGAGGTATGGAGAGCTAGTCTAATCATTGTTACTGTTTGATACATCTTGCTCAAAATTTAGGAATGGAGAGCTAGGCTAATGATGGAACGGTCTTCTGCCATCAAATGCCCATCAATATCTTATCATTTGGTTGGAACCAAAAAAAGTTCAACAAGAACTTGCGAAGCCCAATGTTCTTGAGAGGTATCTTGTGAAGCTCCTGGCATGCAGTTTGCTTCTGACATATAAATCTCTTCCTAAATATGATTTTTACTGTAAACAGGTTCCTTGAAAATAAAGATGACATTGCCAAACTGCGTGAGTGCTTTGCAGGATTGTGGAGTTTGGATGATCCTGACATTGTTAGAAAAGCAATTGAAAGGCCAGAATTATTTGTGATGAAACCCCAAAGAGAAGGAGGAGGTCATACATTACCTTAATCACACCTCCCCTTCCCCTGTTTTGTTGGGAAAAATGCAATAATGTAGAGTGAAAACCACTTTATCAGTTGTCATTACATTACAGGAAACTATATCTATGGGGATGCAGTGAGGGAATCTCTATTAAAATTGCAGCAGGCAGGATCTGAAGAAAATGCAGCTTACATTCTTATGCAGAGGATATTTCCAGCTAATACTGCAACATATATTATGCGTAATGGCTATTATCACAAGGATCGAACGATTTCAGAACTTGGGATGTATGGTGCTTATCTAAGATACATTGCTTGTTTACATACGAATCATAGTTCCATGCTTTCTGAAATTAGTTAAACGAGTGACATCCCTGGACTGCGATTACAGGAACAAGGACAAGGTTATGGTAAATGGTCAAAGTGGCTATCTGATGCGTACAAAAATATCTTCATCTGACGAAAGTGGAGTAGCGGCTGGTTTTGCAGTAATAGATAGTGTATATCTAACTTGATGCATTCCAAATTGTCAGGGCGGTCCAAGACGTAACGTCATCATTGGTTTACACTTTACATAACGCATGTAACATGTCATTCACTCATTTGTCTCAGATGATTTCATTTCTGGGCATTCTTAAAATGGGTAGGAGGTTCAGTTTTGTTTATAACTTGGGCTTCTTGGGACTCCGTTTAGTGGGTTAGAGGCTTTAAGGGCACTTTCCTTGGCGCTCTAGAAAGAGGGCATTGATTCTACTCAATAAGCTTTTTGACTGTTCCCTGACACCTTTAATTACTATCAAAATGCAGTTGGATTGGAATCTCATCGTCTAGATTATCAGATTTTGTTGACACCTAGTCGATAGAACCAAAAAAAAAGAGTCCAAATGTTACAAGTAATTTTGCATTCCTCTGTGAGGGTCCTCTGTACAGTTTGCTAAATGTGACGAGTACTGACGACAGAATCTGATGTTGAAGTGTCAGCAAAAAATAAAAATCACCATTCACTAGACTGCTTTTGTAATGTTAACAAAATTAAAATAATGTACATATATAGGGGGCAAAATTTTGACTCAAGCCGATCATCAGATCATCAGCATTCTTAATTCCAAATAAAATCTTCACGCGCCTGAGGCAAACTCTATTACAGTGGGGGCTGCCACTTGACATGTTACCCGAGAGGCAAGCACGTAACAGTTGGTCAAAGAATAGATTTGTTTGCAGTACCACTGATATAACATTAGAGAATCTCAGAATTGTTAATCTTGTTCATCCACAGAAGGAGGGCAAACTACGCGGTGCAGCGGTGGTTTAATCTTTTTCACCCACAGCGTAGTCGTCGTCTTCGTCGTCATCAGAGTGATCACGAAGATGGTCAAAGAATTCATCCAAGTACCAGGGGCAGTGATCGTTCGAGGCACCCTTATCTGCATTGGCCCTCCACTTCTGACCAGCTACCGTATCAGGGGAGAGCCCCCATTCCAACATTTCTTCTTCACTGTGATGCACTGCTAAGCTGTATTCCCCTCCTCTCCCCAGCTGCATTACCCGGATTTCGCAGTTCTCCGGATTGTTTAAATGCTCAAATTGTTGCACTGACCACTTGAACCACTTCATCAAGAATACCCGTGACGTTAGGCCGTGCGACACAATCACCAGATTCAGATCATGCTCAGTATCCTAATTTCATAACCATGAATTCCTGGCAATGCTCTATATCAGACGTTTACCCACCGCATATTATGTAACGACAAAAAAAAATCTACATAGAATATGAACAACACATCTGCAAAAGACTCAATCACTTCCGTAGTTCTTCCAAACAATTCAAGAAAATTGGTCTGTTTTCTTTCTGGGTTAAATGACAAATTTGCAGGGATTATTTTAGACGTAACGGCCAGAAAAACTTGTGGAGCAAAATTATTCTTGAACCTATTTAACAGTCTTGCATATTTTTTAACTTCTAAAAACTACTGTGCTAACAAAATTAAAAATCTAACTGCAAGCGGGATTTTTTTTGGGGGGGGGGAGGGGAATTTGGCCTTGCAGCCGTTTCTTTGACCCGCAAAAAATGCAATGCCCGGTGGCGTGTATATGATTGGAAAACACAAATAGGTGCAGTGAATTAACTGCGGAAAAGGAAATGAAAAGACAATCGAAAGGAAAGAAGAATAAGGAGACAAAGTACTTGAAACGCGATCGAAAACGTCGGCGGCGGACTCTCCCTCCGGAAAGCGATAGTAGAACCTGCCGAAGCGTTCACGCGTCTCCTTGATGACTTTCATCCTCTCTTGGACCTGAAAATTCCCGAAGTCTTGCTCCCTGATTCGGCACTCCTCTCTGACGCCAAGTACCCTTTGCTTGGAGAAAGATCGGCCAATCTCGCGAAGGGTGGATCGAGTACGGTGGTAGGGAGACACATAAAAGTAGAGCCGCCAATTGGGACAAGAGGCGTTGCCGGAAACGATCTGCCGCAATTTAGCTCCGGCGAGGCGGGCCTGCAATGCCTTGTTGGGTTAACTGAATATCGTGGCCAGGGGTGGTGGTGTAGGCCGCAGTGTCGAGGTTTCCCTGAGATTCACCATGACGAACCAGTATTATTCTCTTGGGAAGCATTGTCTTCTGATGCGGACGCATACCCTCTATTTCTCCTTCACGCTGTGTTGTTCTGAATACGAATTGATCAGAAACAGGATAAGCAAAGTATGTGCTTCGGTTTCCTCCCGAATGAATTTGTTTTTATAGAATTTCAGAATTCGTAGGCTGCTTCTGCTAGTCTCAGTCTGAAAGGGCCAAAACTCGACTCCTCCCTCCCTTTTACACAGTTCAATTTCAATTAAAAAAATATTATTTATATTAAAATATGGGTAATTATAGAAAGTTAGATATATAAATAAGTCAGGGGCATCATAATTTTTTATAAATATAATATAATTATGCACCGCGGGAACAGCATGAAGATCCCACTTTAAATGTAGTCTATGAATGTAAAAGGCAGTACTTGGCAACAGATTTTTGAGATTCAAAATGTATTTTAAAATTAAAAATTTATTTACTTGTAGACTTTAATATTTAGTAATTATTTCTTTCAAAATATAAAAATTCCTTTTTGACAAAATAAATACATTCTGAATCCAACATTTATCCAAATATAAATATGTTTGGGAAATCCATTATGAGAAATGAGTTACGGCTTCCAATGTGATTTTACAAATTTTGAGATTGTTTTTATGAATTTCAAAATGTTTTTATAGGTTTCAAGATGTTTTATCTTATCTTACGTATATCATTGGGAAAAATCAGTTTTCAAACAAGCCATGTGTGTTGGTTGTAATGAAATGAACTTCAGAAATTTAGATTGCGTCCTCGAATTTAAATACATGTGTGAAAAACATTTTTGTGAAGAGTTACCTTTAACTAGAGTCAAATAGTTAGATGGCATTAGAGGAGTTGTAAATAAAATATTGGGTCCGTTTGGTAAAGCGGTGGAGAAGTACTTATGGACTTATTCACACAAGTCGAGGCAAATATATGAAGGAGATTATCTCGTTTTACGAAAAAACACTGTTGAACGTGCTTATGGGTATAAGTAACGCTTTGCCAAACAAGCACGTTATGTGAAGTATGGGTATATTTGTAAGCTACCTGATTGGATGAGGCGCCCAGACATTGCGTGGCGGGATAGGGGAACAGGTTCCTCTACCAAAGCATAGTTGCACTGACAAGGAGGACTGAGAAATATTTTTCTAAGATTAAGTTTTATAGATATTCTCTATAAACTATACATATCATATTTTTTATGTGATATGTTGCATCCAATCAGGTAATTACTGAAATTCACACTCTCATAATGATATGATGGGATGTAGAGATTATACACTACTACAGAGAAGTGTTGATTTGTGCTATAAGCTCGTAAAAAATGAACATCGATCAAATTTAGGATATCTTCATCTATTTGGACTACCTAATTATTGTTTAGATTCTCTAGGTGCGGATGTGTTTGGAATCCAATACCCATACTCTTACTTTTATGCAATTGTTGAAACTCAATTCAAAGTCGGGGATCTGCCAAGTTTGATTGCGAAGACACGCGTCATATTTTGGTGATCCAAACAGGAAGCTTCTCAATTCCCATGCCTTTCGTTCGCACCCTATCACGACCATTCCCCAATAATTAATCCGCCAATTATTTACACGCATATATATATATATATTTATTTAAGCTGCCCATCGTGCATTTATGCGGCAATATCGTAATCAAACGTCTTCCATTCTCTCCCGTCAACTCCCTTCTAAACTCCATCTCTCAGTTAAGTTCCTGTACTCCTAGTATTCAATTATGTGAACTGGTCATCCAAACATGTGGATAAGTTTTTACACATCATTTGCTTTTCATTTTTGGTCAACCACCATTGGCTTTGTACCGTAGCGCTGCAGGAAAAATAAAAGTCAATTTGTGTTTGAACGTTATCCTGATCAAAAAGTTATAGGAAAAATCAAAATATACTGACATCTGAAGTTGAGCTGATAGGGTCGATATGTCCGAGTGGTTAAGGAGACAGACTTGAAATCTGTTGGGCTTCGCCCGCGCAGGTTCGAACCCTGCTGTCGACGTCTTATCTTTTTTATAGAAATTATGCGTGCATGCACATCCATCCATCATGAACACCACCATATATGTACGTGTTATCTCATAACTACTTGAACTCATTGGATTCTTTCGATACATGTTTTTATTTATCTGCTACAGCTCATTTTTGTTCCTCAGATGAGCAAGCATTCGCTCGGAACGAATATCACAATAATAAATAACACTCGTAAGCATATATAATTAAGTCGATCACAAGGAACAATGGTCCGGGCATCGCGAAGGTATTGAAGAGAATGAGAGTCATGTTAAGCTCTGAGGCATGGATTTGCTGATTTGCTCCAAACCTCGACCCATGCTCTCTGTTGGGAGATCATGTTTTCTTTGTTGGGAGTAGGCTGCAATACTGCTAAGGGATGATATTGATGACATTGTGAGGCAACCGACGAATGCAAGCTGGAGGAGGTCCTTCCTTAGAACATACTCGCATGAGCTTTTGGATGCACACTCAATCAAGTATCTAAATTATCTCAATCAACACAAGAAGATTGCCCTGGGATATTGAGAGCTTTGGTTGTTAGTACTAAAACGAAGTATATAAATTAAATCTGGAGCTGGCCAGCTATTGGTAGTTTCTCTTGAGAGTGAAGAACATGCTACCTGTTATGAATATGCATGCTACTCACATAACTGCTGCATTGTAACCTTTGCAGTAATATGTGGGCAGCACATAACTCAATTACCATTGAAACGTGATAAGCACATTGGGTCAGGTTATGTATGGTCTTGCAATTTCTATAGGTTTTAGGAACTTGATTCAGTCTCATGTATAGATCATATTCATGAAAATTTTTCAGATCGAGAGCCTTGGGTGAGATTCGACCAGATCCAAATACCCATTTTCTTTTAGAGATTTCAGTTTAACTCTGTTTCTGCAAAAAGAATTCTCTTCATGTGAGAAAAATAATACTGAAGATGTTATTGCTGGAGGCTGGGACAACTGTTCCTACAAAATCACAAAGCAATGATGATGTCAATTTCTTTGTTCCTACCTGTAAACGAATGGCCATGGAACACAAGTGAAATTTCTGATTCACGGATGGCGATATCAAAGGCAGGAATAGATCTGGAAAGAGTAAAATGGCGTCAAAAAGGGTCAAAGGAGTTAATATGTGAGCCTATGAGGGGTCAAGGGATTGGAAGGTGGGGTAGACGATGACATGGAATGGGAGTCAGAGGGAGAAAAGAGAGAGTAAAGATGGCAGTGAGGTAATTGGGTAATGTGCTTGTTTAAAAAAGTTTAGTTGCTCCCAGAAAAAAATATGTTAAGCAGTGTTTTTCCGTAACACGACATAATCTGCTCCACATATTTACATTGACTTGCTTAAAAGTACTTATCTACCGCATTCCCAAACGGACACAGTATCTTAAAATTTCAATTTAGTAAGTCTAGGCTAACCAGGCATTTGTAAAACTGGAATCGTTGATTTGGCAGTTTGAGAGCATTTGTACGTGATTTTCTCAATAACGTATGGAGAAGTATGATTTTATGAATGGTTACTATGTAAATTGACTCTAAAGTTTTTTTTTTTGGTTAAAAACAATTTTATTCTATAAATTTTAAAAAACCAAATCCATTAAACGCTTGTTTGGAAGCTATTTTGAAAATAGCTTTTACAGATTCCGAGGTAAAACCTATGTTTTGGATAATAGATTTTGAAATATAACTTTTACAGATTTCAAGGCAATACTAGTGTAGATTGTTAAATGGTTGATATTTTTAACGTTAATGATAATATCGTGCATAAAAAAAACTTTTGGAGCATATTTACGCTTTAATCAATCCAAGCAAAATAGATTTTACTTGAAGAACTTGACTTAGCATGTTCTGTTCTGTATTGTGGATACTAACATACAATGGGTCCATCTGACAATACGGTGGATAAATACTTATAAGTACTTTTACACAAGCAGATGCAAAAAATGTGGAGGAGATTGTCTCGTTTTGGATAAAAACACTGTTGAACGTGTTTATAAGTAATTATAGGTACTTATATGAAGTTTCCAAACGGTGCCAATAACTTACTGAAAATACTGATTTCTTTTATGACTGATTGGGGTTGGAACCTTGTGAAACTTTATACAAATCTATATTTTTTATTCATTTCACTATGTTAAATTATCCACGTTAAGATGTGGCAATTTAAATTTAATTAGTTATTTTTTATAATAGTTTAATGTTTTGATAATAATAATGATAAAAGAAAACTAAATCTGAGCCATTTAAAAATGATGTAATGGGTTTGTTTAGGAAAATGACTTTTTCCATTTTCCGTTAGTATATTTTGGAGAATGATTTTTATCTAGAATGCATCTTGAAAAATGAAAATCTGTTTGGATAAACATTGGAAAAGTGACTTTAGGTGAAAGTGATGTAAAAAAAATGAATCTCATTAAATAATATATATTATTTTATATTGCGATATTAAGGAAAATGAAATGATAAAGTAGTGGGAATGTTATTACACTTAATATATTTAAATCACCACTTAGAGTATCCCCAAGTCGCAGCATGGAATTTTTAAGTCAATGATGCAACTTCAGACATCCCAAGGCACGACTTGTTATATGAAAGAGTGTGTTTGACCAACCGTTTGAGGGGTTAATAATGTAGTTTCGGTTTGCGAAGCATGTTTGGTAGAAATGTTTGGCCAAAATGCATCATCCGATCAAAATGTAATTGGCTTGTTTGGTTGAGCGTTAAGAACAGCTAAACAAGATAATTTCTCTCACATATTTACCTCGACCTGCATAAAAGTACTTTTTTATCGCATTCCTAAATAAGCACTATATTATGGGTAGAAGGGAAAAAAGTTCATTCGACCTAACATTTAAAGACGGGACCTAAATGTGTTAAATTGCGACATATGACATTCTAACTACTTTTTATTATTTTAATTTTTTCCTATCACACTACATAAAATAATATATGCGCGTGTGTTATTTAATGATATTCATTTTCTTTTAAGTCATTTTTAATAAAAAATCACTTTTGCAATATTCCTTCAAACAAGTTTTTATTTTCTAAAATATATTATGCACAAAAATCATTTTTCAAAATGTATTATATCAAAAAGCCATTTTCCTAATGGTAATCTAAACGGACCCAAATTCGTGTGTGTCTGATAATCCGTTGAAATGGTGATTTTATGCAAGCCAATGTAAGTATTTGAGAAGAGTTTTGTTTTGACTTGTATGCACCGTCGTTTGAACTGAACTACAAACAAGCACAAAGTTGCCATTTGGAATGTATTTTGGCTAGAAAGGTCTTTTTTTCCTCCTCCCAATAATGCATTTTAACCCTAACATAAATTTTAGACACAATCTCTCTCAAAAGCTCGTCTTCTCTTCAAAATGCATTCCTCTATCTAGAATGCATTAATGATATCCTAAACAGATTTTAGAGCACACCCAATAATGTTACAAATAGAAAAAATGTGCATATTTAAGAAACAATTTTTTTCAACAGTGTACATAAAATAAGATAAAAGTATATTTAAATTTAGAAAAATTATATTGAAATCCGTAAAATTATATTAAAATTCTTAAAATCATTTGTGTAATTTATTTCCGAAAAGGAGAGGCTGATCCCGGATGCACACCCGGTTTCCTGAACAAGCGGAAGTGCGAAACATAATGGCTAGCAAATGCTCGAAAACGAAAAAGCAGTTTCCCGCTAATCTCAAAACTGATGCCAGGCTGGCAATCCGTGAGATATGCCATCGACCAATCAGCGCACAGTTCCGGGCCTATACAAATGCATCCCGCGGCCTTGCCTCACTTGCGCCTTGAATTTCATTTCAAACACTCTCCTCTGCAAAGTTTAGGGTTAGGGTTCGATCGAAGCCAGACATGAGTTCCGCCGGCGGTACGACTAAGGGTGGCAGGGGCAAGCCTAAGGCCTCTAAGTCAGTATCGAGGTCGCAGAAGGCCGGCCTTCAGTTCCCGGTCGGAAGGATCGCTCGCTTCCTCAAGGCTGGCAAGTACGCTGAGCGTGTCGGTGCTGGCGCTCCTGTTTATCTCTCCGCCGTCCTCGAGTATCTTGCTGCTGAGGTTTTTATAAATCCCTTGTGTTGTTGGTTTTCGCTTATATGATCCGATGTATATGCTATCAGTTCGTATAAAGTTTTAGTTCGCGGGTTTCTCTGAGAAGTGGGTTCTGTCTTATCAATATCGGGGTTTGGTTGCTGATAATGGTGTGAATGTTCAGGTACTAGAGCTCGCCGGGAACGCTGCTAGAGACAATAAGAAGAATCGCATTGTTCCGAGGCACATTCAGCTTGCGGTGAGGAATGATGAGGAGCTTAGCAAGCTTTTGGGGTCTGTAACCATTGCCAATGGAGGCGTCTTACCCAATATTCACCAGACTTTGCTTCCCAAGAAGGCGGGCCAAGGGAAGGGTGATATTGGATCTGCCTCTCAAGAATTCTAGAGATTTCTAGTCCTCCTTCCTGTCATTTTGCTGTAGTTATAAAGCATATGTTTGGTTTGCTTTTCTTTCTTATAATACTTAGCCTCTAGTAAATTCAAGCTCGATGGACAGGCTGATCATTTTGCATATTCTTTGATTTCCAACATTTCTGTGGGCGTGTCCTATTCGATGCGTTTTGATGCGGTTTTACGTTTGATTAAGCTTCCTAGGATAACAAAGGTTGATTTGAAATTCGAAATGCGAACCATCTCTTAATTGTTGAGCAATACCATCTTCTAATCAAGCGCTCGAGAGTGAGCCTTGCAGAAAGGCGACTACAGTGCGGCATCTTCGATGCGCTGTGATTTTAAATGGAACCTTACGAGTCAATCATTAGTAACAATGTTCGATTCAACATCATAATCAATGTTTAATCCAGAGTCCAGGCTTCAGGCAAACGTGCAAGATAAAATTCGCTCTACCATTGTTCAGTTAAACGGAAAATTGGTGTTCAGTTCATTCGTTCATTTCATTTTGACTCGATATAATGATTCGAGGCTTGCATTCTGATGCAAATGCACATTCTCCTTATTTGTTCACTAAGCATGAATCAGAACTTGGAATTTACTTGCAGCTGTCCGGATAAAGAAAACGACTACGAAAAACGGTGCCGTTTCCTGTTTTGGATTGTGTGATGATCCTTCGTCCGTATTATTTCTGTATTTTCTGTTCTAAAGTAAAAGAAGTATATCTGTATTTTTTTAATTTTTCTTGGATGAGGTGGACAATCCATCACCTTTGTTTTGTGGATAATACAGAATGCTATAAATACTTGCCGCCAAACGCTGTATACAGGGAAAATGTCAAATACTCCGATACTGAACATGGGATGGTAATTCCCTCGTAAATAGGCTTTTATCAAATGATTACTCTGATGCAGAACGTAGGTGCGGCATTGTCATGTCCCAAACAACTGGAACTTAGGCCTTTTGCATCAAGGGTCAGATGCTCCGCCGAAGTTGGGGTTTCGACGCGACAATTACTGCAGCAATTAGACAAGGAACTTGCAAATGGGGATGAAAGAGCCGCACTCGCACTCGTCAAGGATTGGCAGGGCAAGCCTAGTGGGCTTCGGTGTTTCGGTGCGGCCAGGCAGGTTTGTGCTTTCTGAATTTATTCCCAAGTTTCTTTCAGATTTAATTAAATCCTCCTACGCTTGATGCTAATTCGTTTCAACCTACTACCGAAACGGTTTACATCGAACCTCATGGGATGCTGCCGTGTCTGAGTTCGTTTTCTTCTTGCCCTATTTCCACTTGAAAGCAGCAGTCGTCTGCAGTTTGGACTTTGGAAGAAGTCCTAATTGATGGCTTTGAAATTGTTCACTCTATTTTATACTTTGTCAGTTTTCTTTGTTTTATTGGGTAGTCTTTGTGATCTTGCAAAAACGTTGGTGGGGAGGAAGCTTGTCATAGCTCTGTGTATCTGCTAAATAACTAGGTTAACCACATCACAACAGTTAAGTCATATGCCATGGATTTTCATTTAATACTTTTAGTTATATCTACATCAATATGAAATTTCCTTTGTATTTTTGGTGGATGCTCTGGCCTATGTTTATGTGTAAAATTTCCTAGCATAGAGCCAAATGTCAAACCTTGGAAGTGTGTTCAGGAAAGATTGGGGTCTGCGTCATGCATTGAGTATTTGAATGTAGGTACCTCAAAGACTTTACACCTTGGATGAATTGAGATTGAATGGAATAGAAGCACCGTCTCTTTTATCACCAGTAGATGCAACTCTTGGTTCTATAGAGAGAAATCTCCAGATTGCTGCTATTTTGGGAGGGCTTGCTGCATGGAATGCCATTGGACTTACCCCACAACAAGTCTTCTATGCTGGGCTGGGATTGCTATTTCTATGGACCCTAGACTCGGTAATAAACTTTCAATTTGAATGAAATCGATTCCTTTCCCCATCTGTAATTTGGCGGGATATTCAAGTGCCAACCATTTCCTATTTGGTTTCTCTTATCTGATATGATAGGTTACCATTGTCTGCGCTAGAGTCTCATGAATTTGGTTGTGTATATAGGTCTCTTTCTACGGAGGTCTTGGAAACTTGCTTCTTGATATAGTTGGTCACACTTTCAGTCAGAAGTACCACAATAGGGTTATTCAAGTCAGATTCGGCTACCCATCTCATCATGTAAAATAGTTTTTGTGAGCATTGGATAACTGTCAAAATAATTAATTATGCAGCATGAAGCTGGTCATTTCTTGATCGCCTATCTGATAGGAATTCTTCCCAAGGGATACACTCTTACTAGTCTGGATGCTCTGAAGAAGGAGGGATCTCTCAATGTTCAAGCAGGGACTGCCTTTGTGGATTTTGAGTTTGTTGAAGAGGTAAGTTGCTCGATTTATTCTTCTAATTTGCCATCTGCCTGCTTAGAAGTTTCCAAAGATTAACTGATTAGGGGACATCTATTAGTGGTCCTAGTCATCTGGCTTTCGGTCATTCGTTGATGCATGCTGTATACTCCGATGAACTGAATTGGGTTGGCAAGCACCCGTCATTAATTTTAAGTACCTTCCGTGTCATGCAGGTTAATGCGGGGAAAGTATCTGCTTCAGTATGTTACTGTCATATTGGCATATGAAATTTCACTGTCCATTTTTCGTCTATGATAATTAATTACTTGGTAGTTTCAGCACATTTTGACGGTTTTATATTGTCAGACATTGAACAGATTTTCATGTATAGCCCTGGCTGGGGTTGCAACCGAGTATCTCATATATGGAATTGCTGAAGGAGGTCTGGATGACATAAGAAAGGTTTATTCAGTTATGAACAACTACTGCTTTATGAACTTAAACTAAAGGAATGGCATTAACATCACTGATAGGACTTTTTATTTTACTATGATAGTTGGATTCATTGCTTAAAAGTCTGGGCTTCACCCAGAAGAAAGCAGATTCTCAAGTCAGATGGTCTGTGCTCAATGCAGTCCTGCTCCTGCGTCGACATGAAGGAGCTCGTGCTAAGCTTGCGGAGGCCATGTCCTTGGGAAAATCTGTAGGCTCTTGCATTGAAGTCATTGAGAACTTCATTGATGTCTCAGATATCTGACTGAAATTGTGTCTGTAAATACTGAATAGTCACTCACAGCTGAAAGCAATTTCAGTCAGTTCAGTTACTTCTATTGAACGGTTTTACGTTTGGGACTTTGGGTGGACATCCCTTCAAATATAGAGCTATTCATTTAAATTATAAATATTCCCTTTTCTTACGAGTGTAAGAACTCGTAGTGGGAAGTCTTTAAATTTATAATTTCTTCCTATTAATTATACTTTTCAGAGAAATTTTCAATATTAGTTTTCAATACAGATTATCAAATAGATGTTTTAGGAGACAAATAGACATTTCTTATAAATAATTAAATTAAATTAAAAAACATTACTTTCTGTCTTTAATAAAAAGTGATATAAAATGATATATTATTATTCTTTTGAAACTAATTTACTTAGTTTATAAATTGACATAATACAAATGAATATTTTATGATATTTTTAAAAATTGTTTATTGATTGTTTTAATAAAAAAAGTTGACAAGTTATATTACCTATTTTTATATTAAATGGTAGGATACTTTGATGTTGGTTTGCAATCCTTCTTTCATTTTGTTTTATCCCAAAAAATGTAAAAAAACAAATCATTATTTTGATAATTTCATTTGAGGTATTTGTTGGGGTTAAACTGACTTTTGATCTTCTCAGTTTCCCTTAGTACTGGTAAAACGGGCTCATCCCGCCAACCCGCGGGCTGAGGCGGTAGGCGGCTCGTCAAAAAACGGGCCAAACGGGCCCGTTGGTTAAGGCGGGCTGGCCTGCCAACCCGCGGGCCAGTCCGTTTTTTTTATTTTTTTAAAAAATAAATCTTTTATATTTATTTGTAGGAAGAAGATAGGTTTCAGTAATTTCAAATATTGTTTTAAACTTTATTATTTCATCTTAAATACATACTTACTTTGGAGATTGTTGATTACGTATTATGTTTTTGTATTTTAAAACATTGTGCTTGTTTGGCAACACTTGGCTTGTAGCCATAAGCACGTTCAACAATGTTTTTTCGTAAAACGAGACAATCTCCTTCACATATTTGCCTCAGCTTGTGTGAATAAGCCCATAAGTACTTCTCCACCGCTTTGCCAAACGGACCCATTGTTGATTAAGATGTATTGTATTTTTCTTCCAAAAAATCAAAAGGGCTTGATAAATTTTATGTAAAAAAGTTTTATTATTTTTTAAAAAATTAAAAAAAATAAAATAAAAAAGAAAAGAAAACAGTGGCGGGCTAGCGGTGGGCTCGGGCTGCCATTTTGGCAGCCCTTGAGATGTCGGGCTGGGACAGTTGGCCCACGGGCTGGCGGGTCAGCCCGTTTCCCAGTTCTAATTTCCCTTAATTTGGGTTTTTATCCTTGTAGTTTCAAAGTTATATTTTTTATGCTTGAAGTTTAGTCTATTTGAAATCGTTAGTCCTTATAGCTCCAAAACAACCTAAATTAGAGTTTAACATCGTTAAAATTGCTAAACTGTCGAACATTGTTAAAATTGTTGAACTGTCATTGTTGCCGTTATTTTTGCTGACGTGACCTAATGGCTAGACATGGTCAATACTTACCTGAATTGATTAAACCTATTTTTTATTCTTATAGTTTGCCTTGATTTAGGCTTTGATGTTTTGTCAAAAACTGTTAACCCCCGTAGTTTTAAAATGATCTAAACCCTGTTTATGTGTTATTGACTACACTAATTATGGTGAGATAATTTAGGAATACAAAAATTTTACATTTCACTTTTAATAAATATTTAACTCCATTGAGTTCGCCATCATAGAATTAAACAATTACATCTAATTGTTTGACACTATATTTTGGTTCCGCCATTTGAAAATGGATATCCACTCTAACAATTTTGTCTCCATATCAAGATATCTAATGAAATTGTTGCTGAAACTGATATCTCATTTAAAGAAAAATATATGAATATCTTCATTTTTTTGTATATTAGATGAATGATCCGATCCATAAGGGCCATGCCCCACATGTTTAATCCTATATGATCTGACTCATTTTCTCATTTAGCAAAAGGTATGAAACAATTAAGATTGATTTTTTTTCTCTATATTCTCATTAGATATCTTGATACGGAGATTGAATTGTTAGAATGTATGTCCATTTTCAAATACGGAATCAAAATATAGAATCGAATAAATATGTGTAATTATTGAGTTCTAGGGTGATAACTTAGTGTGTTGGTTATTTATTAAGAGCGTAATATAAAATTTTTGAGTTATTAAACTATTTCATCAAAATTAACAGAGTCGGTGACACAAGCAAAATTAATGGTGTTAATATCGGGTTAAGTCATTTGAAAACTAAAGGAATTAACGACAAAGTAAACTTAAGGGATTAAAAACACAATTTTTAAACTTTAGGGACTAAAACCTAAATCAGGATAAGCTATAAGGACCAAAATATATTTAACCGGTCAACATAAATATTGATCATATCTAATCAGCAGGTCACATTAGCAAAAATAACTGCGTCAACAACATATCAACAATTTTAATGGCATTAACTTTTATTCATATATTTTTAAAACTATAATGATAAACAATTTCCAATGTAATAAACTTCATTGATAAAAAACATAAATTTAAAATTGTAGTGATAAACAACTGTTTGAGAATCCACTGAAAAAATATTTTTATGTAAGTTGAAATAAATACGTGAGAAGTGCTCTATTTAGATTTATGGACAATGTAAAAAAAAAAAGAAAAAAAAAAGCTTGGAAAAACTTAGCTAATGGAGGGAAATGACGGTGATAAGTTTTTAACCTTAACCCTATTTGCTGCTGTGTTTGACATTATTTAGTTGAGATCCGTCCTAGTTTGGTCAAAA
>JANTPZ010127002.1:0-26076 GCA_025593235.1 Vachellia pachyceras | reverse complement strand
CATCAACACGAGGACGACGGTTGAAAATGTCTCGATGTCATCAAAGTACCGAGAACAAAAGTTCAGGACCTCCTCCCCTATATAGCATTCCGCTATTGAACCCTCTGGCCATGCCTTATTCCTAACATATGACTTCAATTTCCCTAAAAACCTGTATAAGTTAAAAAGTTAACACAAAATAGTAACTTTGTTTTACATATATATATGTAAATAATGTGTGTCAATAATGTGAATGAGTACCTTTCAATGGGATACATCCAATGATATTGAATTGGGCCTCCGAGTTTTGCCTCTTGGACGAGGTGTACGGTGAGGTGCACCATGATAGTGAAAAATGAAGGAGGGAAGATCATTTCTAGATAGTGAGGTGCACCATGATAGTGAGGTACACGTGTGAGAATTAACTGCTCCTGCAGTTGATCTAACTCCTCAGTGATAAGAACCTTTGAACACAACTTTCTGAAGAATGAACAAAGCTCCACCAACACTGTTAACACTTCTAGAGGCAATGTGTTTTTAAGTGCCAATGGCAATAATTGTTGCATAATGACATGGGAGTCATGACTCTTTAATCCAGATACTTTCCAAGACTACAAATTGACGCACCTAGAAATGTTGCTTGAATAGCCATCGGGAACCCTAATGTTCTTCAACGTTGAGAGAAATATACCTTTATTCGGCTTCGTTAAGGTAAAGTTTGCTGGTTGAAACTTGTCATTGTCGTCTGGCCAAGCATCTTGCCAAATTCCCATGGATTGTAAATCCTTCCTGGCTCTTAGATGATCTTTGGACTTCCCAGGTTCGTTCAACAAAGTGTACAGAACATTATCGCATACATTCTTTTCAATGTGCATAACATCAAGACAGTGACGTAACATATTTGTCTTCCAATAAGGAAGAGTAAAAAATATACTCCTCTTCTGCCATTGATGAACCGGGTCACCCTCCAAAGTACTACGTCGTCTCCTTCCGCCTCATTCTGAATTATCATTTTTCCCAAAATCAACATTAACATAGTAAGCTGACGCAAAATATCGGAACCACTTAACATGACATGTGGTCCTCTTCTTTCATGTGTTCCATCAAAAGGTTTTCTTTGCATCCTAAATTTATGCTTGCCATCAAGAAATCGGCGATGTCCGATAAAACAAAACGCTGAATACGACTCTGTACTCGAAAAAATTAAATCAAAATGTTAAATAATAAAAATATTCAAAAATATTTTAATTATTGAATTGTAAATACAATTATTAAATAATTAATTATATATTTACTAATTTAAAATTAATTCAATAATAAATAATAAAAATTAGTTTTAAATATTGTAACAAATAATAAATAAAAATTAACAATTAATTCAATAATTTAAAAATACTTACAATAATCTCCTCGGTCTCCTGCGTCAAGGGAGATCCATCTGAGTGTCTGTGAGTGGTCACAAACATCTCCCCGTAGGTCACCCTCCGACCCTCCCTCTGCGTCGCCTCATCCAGCTCCGAGTATACGACGGAGAACTGCTTCGATCCTACCGTATGATGGATTGTCTACTGGGATTGACTCCTCACAGCCTTCCTCGCCACCGCCTGTTGCTCCGACGACCTCCTAAACCGGAAAAATTTGGCTCAGTCCACCGCATCGACCCCGTCTGGGATGTCCGCCTCCAACTCCTGGATGGTCTTGGTCCCATCCCTCTCCTTCTGGTGGTACAGGCGATTCAGCCTGTTCTTCCACCCTTCCCCCATCTTCGAGATGGCGAACTCCCTGTTCGCATCTCATACAACAAACTTTCCTTGCAACAGATTTCAAAATTAAAGTTAGTAAATTATTTATTAATTAAAAAATATTAATTTAAATAATTTAAATATTTGAAACAATAAAAATTGTACCTTCACTTTCTCCCACACACCGTTCTTTAGGCTCTGCTGGATCCTCTTCCAGGTCTCAACACTGATGTCAAACTGGAGGAAGTTTCCGCCCTGCTCAGTCAGGTAGCGGTTGAAGAGCTGACCACCCTTCCTCCGTGGCGCCGGGTGATGTCGTCCCACTCCACGACGACCCTCTGATCACTAGGGAGTTGGTGTACATCCCTTAGTATGAGCTTCCTCGTAACGGTCGCCCCTGTCAAATCTGAAAATTGAATTTATACAATTATTTCTAAAAATAATCATCTATTAATAAAAAATAAACTAAATAAAATGTGACAAATTACATAAATAATTAAAATTACTAAGCAAATTATCTAAATCATATTAATTAATAAACAATTTAAATACAACATTTTAATTAAATAATGTATTAATTGTTTACTTACCTCGAATGTCGACCTCAAACCCAGTCGATCAACTAGCAGACGGGGGCCAAAAACCTTGCTCCCTCTCTATCTCCTCGTCCTCAAACCTCTCAGCCTCTTCGACTGAGATGTTGATATTGCCCAGCTTGAAGTCATCGACGTTAAGCATAACGTCACCCTCCCCCTGACCATCACCGATGTCAGGGAGCATAGGCTCCTTCCCGTGTCTCCTGCTCTGATCCTGATCAGCCATCTGGTAAAAAAATAATTTTAAAAAATAGTTAAAATAAAATAAACGATTTAAAAAATAAATCTAAAAAATAAAAAACATATAAATAAAACATTTAATTAAAATTAAAAACATAAAAAACTTTAAACTAACCTCTAATGTGACGCTTTGGAAGGTCGAAAGTAAGAAATGAGGGGGAAGGGGGGTTTTTATAGACGGTGAATTAGCAGTGGTTGTAAACAAACCACTTCAAATTAGCAGCGGTTTTTTGGAAACCGCTACTATAACCGATGCAAAACTAGGGCCAATTCTTGGGAAATGTCGATATTTAGCTGCAGTTTGTCTACACCACTACTAATTGACAGACTCTTCGTTTTTGCAGCGGTTATTATTGAAAAAACCGCTACAAATTCTGATGCAAATAAGTGGCAGTTTATTTAACCGCGACAGTAACCGCGGCTAATTTCGATCTTTCACTTCTACAACGGTTTGCATTTATTAAAACCGCTGCTAATGTTTTGACGAACCACTACAAATAGCACACTTATATTGCCGTCGCCTATTAGTAACGATTTGAACTAAAACCGCTACTAAACTCATGATTTAGTAGCGGTTTGTTAAACCGCTACTAATTGACCGCTGTTAAATACCATTTTTTTTTGTAGTGAATCAATATAAAAGTCATACCAGAATATTATAATTGAAATCAAAGTTAAATCAGCCCAATATCAATTGCTAAACAATAATTCAAGTCACAATAATCTCTAAAATAAATCATAACAAACAATAAAAGTGTTCCAATAATTAGAGAAACTATCCTAAGACCTAGAAATTGTTAAACAATTATTGGACAGAAAATTAAAGCAATTAAAAACTCCACTTTGAAGACTCAAGCTCATGCCATTGTTGTTGAATCAGAGAATTATGAAACTAGCCAATAATTGCCATCAACAATTCCAGAGGACCAAACGCTGCTGCCATGGTTGCTGGTAGAGGAAGAAATGAGGATTGTGTGTGCGCGGCGGCTTCTCCCAATGGAATTTTCTTCGTGTGTGCGCCCTCCTGCTTCTCCTGTTGCACTGCTTTTGTTCAGCCGATGGAATCCAATGTGTGCACGCTGGAATGCTTCAATCTCTCTAATGAATCAGGGCATGAGTGAATAAATGGATGAGACCAAGCTTTGGGCCCAAAGGATTGGGCTTGATGTAGAGTGAATTAATTAATCAATGGGTGGTGGCATGGCTTTTCCTTGTGATCAATAACATGAATGGACTTAAAATAAAATGGCTCCTGTGAGGTGCAAATAAAGTGGGGTGGAATAATGGGTTAATGGAAGTGGTCCCTGGTGTGCATTGAATGAATAATTGGATGAGGCCCATATTAATTAAAAGCCCAGTTGTCAAAACAATACAAGGTTTGCAAATCCAAAGCTTTTGATCCCAATTTCTTCTAAAGTTGCCTACAATAACAATTGGAATTGAGCAGTATCAAAGGTCCTAAAAATCAATTATTTAACAAAATGATAAAAAGTATGACCATTAATGCATAATTAGTTTTAATTTCATGTAATTGCAATTAATAATAATTAATGCAATTATCCTTAATAAAAGCTCAACATAGGACCAAAACTCCCCCAAAATGTTACAAATTCACTTGACAAAATATGATTAATTCAATTCCCCCACACTTAACCTTTTGCATTCCTGGGCAAAACTTTAGAAATGTAGGATCTAAAAGAGACACTCAATGCAAGCAAATGTGAACTCAATTAAGAATGAATATGCAATTAACTCAAGAAACTTTTACTTCTAATCAATCAACAATCATAGAATACTTCAATGCAGAGAAACTAACACAAGAAACATAGCAAGATAAAGGGAGAGAAACATAGTAGAGCTCACTAGGGTACAAGTGTTTCACTCATCTCTCAAATAGGATAAATTTCACTCAATCCACTTAGATTGGTACCTACCATAAGCTTGTAAAGATTCTAATATCTCTACTACTAACATACCTTAAACTTATGATCAAGGGCACTTGAAGGGTTGTAATGTCGGAATATAAGGCCAAATGAATGGAATGAAATGACAAGTGAAATACATGAGTAGTGAATAGGCAATTCAAAATGAGCTAAAATATATATTCATGAGAGAACACCAATGTGCAAATTTTAGATTTTTTTTTGAACAAGAATCTTTGCTCTTCAAACCACCAAAGGATGCCTTATTTGAATTTTTTTTTGTTGCAACTTATTTTCTTGCTTTCTTTTTTTTCTCTTTTTTTTCTTTTTGCATCCAAACCCAAGAAGGCAAAGATATAGATGTTCATGATATACTTTTCAAATTGAAAGACCAGATATAACTCATGTATAACACTTAATAGAAGAAATGAATGAAATGAAAGTGAAGGCTCAAAGGGGTAGGCAAAGGTTAAAATGAAGTGCCTTGTGTTTAGGTAAAGGTTTATAAATGAATGCCCCTATCATCCTCATAAATGTAGGTATTAATGTAGCTTTGAAAAAGAATCTAGACAAGTCCTAGAGGTTAACCAAAACTAGGTGAAAATCACACAAGAAAAGAAAGAATAAATAAGGCTCAAGATCCTTCTGAGAGGGCTTTTCTCTAAGATGTTTTCTCCTCTAGAATCAAGCTATGAAACAAGGTTAATAACATTGCACCAAAGGTATTCTACTATGCTAATCAATTAAAAATAGAAATCACTCGAATCAAATGCAATCAAACTAGCATGTAACATTCACAAGCATTGTGCAAAATGATTTTAAAAGAGATGCCGTAGGATTACAAAAGTCAAGTAGCAGCAGAGAAGGAATCAAATCGCTCATATAACAGTACAAAACATCTAGGACACTGAAGAGAAGAGACACAGAAGCTAGCAGCAAAATTCCCAAGTAAGAATCACTCTCAAATCATGCAATGCAATCCATAAATCAAACAATAAGGTGGATAAGAGAGCAACTATAGCAGCAATACTCGAGAATTGTAACAAATCCATAGGCAAATTTTTTTTTACTCGATTCAACAACAATCCCTCTCCCACACTTGATTAATATATTGTCCTCAATGTATAAACATAACATTATCTCAAGCTAAACTCTAGGGTGAAGTGGAAGTTGTGAAGTCTTATTTGAAATCGAAGCACAACACATCACTTTCACAAAGAGAAGAGAAATGAGAGATAGGATAAGATGATGTGAAATGATAGTGGACAAGTATAAATCAAGTGGTCAAAAGAGATGGCAAAAGCAAGAGAAAACAAAGAACACAACTACTAAACAAAAATAAATAGCAACAACTAGAACTATTGAAGATATTCCCTTCCCACACTTGTTTTCTTCATTAACCATTTAAGTACAACTAATCATATGAAAATATAAAGAAACAAGAGAGGAAAGAGACAACCTTCCACTTAAATCTCCTCAAACTCTTGTAGGAGAAGTTCTCATCCCGAATGAGAAACATGAAGTTCTTTATCATAATTCCCCCTACATTAGACTTTCTTAGAGGTGGTTCCTAATCAGTATTTAAAGGCTCCAAAACATAGGGCTAGTAACCACAGCCTTGCCAAATGTGATTCTGCAAAATAAATAGTGGACCAACAACAGTATCTATTCCAAGGATGCAAATATGGAGAGATATAGAGTAAGTTGGGAATAACTTAGGAACATAACTCTCCAAGTATGAATCACAACCAAGAAAGTCAATGGGATTCCCTTCAGTAGGAATCAAGCAATCAATCAAATTTTTAAAAATCCTTTTGTGCTTGTAAAGTAGATGTTAAAAACTTACAAATTTTGCCGGAGCATAGCACAACATCACTAGAGGATTCATTTTCATGGAAAGATTCATTTTCGTTTGCAATTTTGTCAGTAAGACTTTTAGAATCCTTAACTAGTGGAAGATCCTCCCAAAATTCATGCTTATCAATTTTAGCACTGCTAGTATTATTAAATGCATCATTGACCTTACCAAAGTTCTTTTCATGCTACGCTATGAGATTATCATTGTTTTTATCAATACAAGTCATGCATATAACATCATTATCACAATAACAAGATAAAGTCTCATTCAATTTTATATCATCATGTTTAATACTAGGAAGAGAATCATGATCATCACACAACGAAGTAGTGACAATGCAAGCATCCTCAACTATGCCGCTTAAAGTGTTCAAATGAGCATTAACATTTTCGAACATGTGAGAGGGCTCAATAATGATGTCCTCATCCACATCATCCTCACTCACATCGCTTGAAGCTTCAATAGAAATGGCAGTGATGAGATGTGAATTACTCTCCTCAAGTATAGGAGAAATATTACCTAGGGTATGGGCAGACTCATCTGGAAGTTGGGAACTTACTTGCTTCACCTTGGAACATTGTGTGGTTATGTTTGATGGAGGCATAGGAGTTTGGGAACTCTCCACAAGTGGAGTGACATTTGACGCTTGATCTTGAACTCCGCGTTCACTCTCCTGTAGATCTTTAGGCCAAGCATTTCCATCTTCACCTCCAGTCTTTATCCAAAGCATATGTTCATAATATGCCTTAAAGAGTTCATCAATATCTTCCATCTCCTCAGAACTTTCAGTTCTCCCTTGCATAAGTAGCACAAGATATTTCTCCTTGAGTGTGTCATACTTTCTTATCAAGGCATTGGTCAAGTCATCCAAGTTATATGAAGAAGGAAGAATATCTAGTCCACTTGGTTGAGGCGTGATAGGTTCGGGTGGGAAAGAAGGTTCACAAACTGGTTGAAGTGGGTGGAAATTAGATTGAAAAGGATGGTCATATAGTGTTATTGGAGAGTTGGAGGTAGGTAAGTAAGACGGAGAATGGTGTTGTTGATGTTGTTCATATGGTGGAGGGAATGGATTATATGGTCGTTGACGTAACAGTTGAATGGGTTCAAGATATGGGTTATATGATGGATGAGTAGGCTCATAGTATGGTCTTTGAGGTGGAGAAAATGGTTGGAAGGTTTGGGATGAGAGTTGGCGGTGAGGTTCATAGTGTGGATTTGGGGAATGGATTACCAAATTCTTGACCGAGTGAACATCCCTTTTGGCTGTTAATCAATGTTTGTAGACCCTCTAATTTTTGTTCAATGGTTACAAGGCTTTGAGAGAAATTATCTTCCATATTATCTACAAAAGAGTGAAAATTGGGGGTAAAAAGAAAAATGAAAGAAAACACACCAATTCAAAGAAAATAAAGAAACTAAAACATGAATCATGAACAGTCAACCAATAAAGAAAAGAAAACAAAAGCAAAATACTTAAAAGAAATGCAAAAGCTAAACAGATGAATTCTAATCAAGTTACTTAACACTTAAATACTTGAAAATCTATTCCTTGGCTCCCTGGCAAAGGCGCCAATATTGACGAGCGAACATTTAGTCGCCTTAATTCTGCGTCAAAGATTTTAATTGAATTAATGTTGTATAGCACCAATCCGGGTCATATTCACTTTGAGGAGTCGATAAAACGAAATGAAATCCTAGTAATTAAATGCGAGTAACCTAGACGGAAAATTAATTTCAGAAAATTTTATGTGAATACTATGATTTAAACTAAAATTAAAAATATTTCTTTTTATATTTTTTTTAATATTAAAGCAAGTGAAACAAATGAAGATAAATGAAATACGAATAAACGATGATGAAAATCAATCCTTCAACTCAACAATGCAGGCAATCATCACTTCAATAGTTACGGGAGTTAAAATAATAAATTAAAGAATTATAATTAAGCTTTAATCCAACAACCGAGCCACTGAATTGCCACAAAATATTTTCCAAATTTTCAATTTACTATCTGCCACCAGAATAGTAAAGAGGAATTAAGGATGATAAAACCACTGCTTAATTGTAACTCTTAAATTCAAATAATAGAATTAAAGCTAGTAACAGATTATTTGATCAAAGATTCTAAACCACCTTAGAAAATCACAAAATGTTAACTTTGAAATCAATATAAACGTCATACCAGAATATTATAGTTGAAATCAAAGTTAAATCATCTCAATATCAATTGCTAAACAATAATTCAAGTCACAATAATCTCCAAAATAAATCATAACAAACAATAAAATTGTTCCAATAATTAGAGAAACTATCCTAAGACCCAGGAATTGTTAAACAATTATTGGACAGGAAATTAAAGTAATTAAAAACTCCCCTTTGAAGACTCAAGCTCATGCCATTGTTATTGAATCAGAGAATTATGAAACTAGCCAATAATTGCCATCAACAATTCCAGAGGACAAAACGTTGCTGCCATGGTTGCTGGTAGAGGAAGAAATGAGGATTGTGTGTGCGCGGCGGCTTCTCCCAATGGAACTTTCTTCGTGTGTGTGCCCTCCTGCTTCTCCTGTTGCACTGCTTTTGTTCAGCAGATGGAATCCAATGTGTGCACGCTGGAATGCTTCAATCTCTCTAATGAATCAGGGCAAGAGTGAATAAATGGATGAGACCAAGCTTTGGGGTCAATAACATGAATGGACTTAAAATAAAATGGCTCCTGTAGGTGCAAATAAAGTGGGGTGGAATAATGGGTTAATGGAAGTGGTCCCTGGTGTGCATTGAATGAATAATTGGATGAGGCCCATAGTAATTAAAAGCCCAATTGTCAAAACAATACAAGGTTTGCAAATCCAAAGCTTTTGATCCCAATTTCTTCTAAAGGTGCCTACAATAACAATTGGAATTGAGCAGTATCAAAGGTCCTAAAATCAATTATTTAACAAAATGATGAAAAGTATGACCATTAATGCATAATTAGTTTTAATTTCATGTAATTGCAATTAATAATAATTAATGCAATTATCCTCAATAAAAGCACAACAATAGGACCAAAACAAAATGATGAAAAGTATGACCATTAATGCATAATTAGTTTTAATTTCATGTAATTGCAATTAATAATAATTAATGCAATTATCCTCAATAAAAGCACAACAATAGGACCAAAACAAAATGATGAAAAGTATGACCATTAATGCATAATTAGTTTTAATTTCATGTAATTGCAATTAATAATAATTAATGCAATTATCCTCAATAAAAGCACAACAATAGGACCAAAACAAAATGATGAAAAGTATGACCATTAATGCATAATTAGTTTTAATTTCATGTAATTGCAATTAATAATAATTAATGCAATTATCCTCAATAAAAGCACAACAATAGGACCAAAACAAAATGATGAAAAGTATGACCATTAATGCATAATTAGTTTTAATTTCATGTAATTGCAATTAATAATAATTAATGCAATTATCCTCAATAAAAGCACAACAATAGGACCAAAACAAAATGATGAAAAGTATGACCATTAATGCATAATTAGTTTTAATTTCATGTAATTGCAATTAATAATAATTAATGCAATTATCCTCAATAAAAGCACAACAATAGGACCAAAACTCCCCCTAAATGTTACAAATTCACTTGACAAAATATGATTAATTCACACACGTATGGGTTTTTGTTGTCGCAGGAAACCAAGGAAATCATTGTAAGTAATTTAATTTTTAAATTAATTTTTAATTTTAATAATTTTTACTTAATTATAGTTTGAGTACAGGGGCGTATTTAGCGTACAGACGCTTAGCTGTGGGAGTCACAGGGGTCAACAGTAGACCCCACTGCCTTACTGATGGTGGCCATGGAGGGGCGTGATAGGCCCCCCGATCAACTCCCAAGGTTTAGGTTTAAGGTGACATGAACCATTACCCATGGGGGCGATAAATAATATAAATTATAATCAAAATAATTATGATTAATTAAATTTAATAATTTAATGTAATTAACAAATAATTTTAACAATTTAAACTAATTAAATTTAACTTATAAATAATATTGTCAGCTTTGTTTCATTAAGTGCAACAACATTAGAGGCGGTTATTTTTATATTTGTAGCGGTTATTAAACCGCTAGAAATTTGAAATTCAAATTAAATTCCCGCGGATTTAGCAGTGGTTATGGAAGTGCTAAAAATTTCAAATTCAAAATAATTCCGTGAATGGTGATACATTTTGCAGAGTTTTGAGCAGCGGTTGTTAACGGTTATGCATTTTGTAACGTTTTGAGAAACAGTTTATAATCGCTGCAAAATTATGTCCGTCAAAAGATTCCAATTTAAGCCTTCTCGGCTTAGAAAATTTGATATTGATGTCTACATGCAACCTTTGATAAAGGAGTTGGCTAAATTGTGGACTGATAGGATTGAGACATATGGTGCATATGATAAGGAGCTGTTTAAATTGCGTGCAGCTTTGATGTGGACGATAAGTGACTTTCAGGGTCTTGGAACTTTATCTGGGTGGAACATGCATACTAGACTCGCTTGTCCCGTGTGTAATTTTGACACGGAGCCATTACGCCTTCCATACAGTTGAAAGCGGTGCTCTATTGGACATCGCCAATTTTTTTATGGGAAGCACAAAGATAGGTTGCAGAGGAATCGTTTTGATGGTAAACAAGAAAGAATAGGACCACCTATCATGTTAAGTGGTTCCGATATTCTGAGTCAACTTGATGATATTCATTTTGAGTTTGGAAAAAAGGATGATTCAAAATAAGGCGGGAGGAGACTACGTAGTACTTTGGAGGTTGACTCGATTTACCAATGGCGGAAGAGGAGTATATTTTTTACTCTTCCTTATTGGAAGACTATTATGATACGTCACAGTATTGATGTTATGCACAATGAAAAGAATGTGTCTGATAACGTTCTGTACACCTTGCTGAACGAATCTGGAAAGTCCAAAGATCATCTATGAGCTAGGAAGGATTTACAGTCCATAGGAATTCGTCAAGATGCTTAGCCAGATGACAATGATAAGTTTCAACCAGCAAAATTTACCTTCACGAAGCCGAATAAGGATATATTCCTCTCAACATTGAAGAACATTGGGGTTCCAGATGGATATTCAAGCAACATGTAAAGGTGTATCAATTTGCAGTCTCGGAAGGTATCTAGATTAAAGAGTCATGACTCACGTCCTTATGCAACACTTACTACCGTTGGTACTAAAAAGCACATTGCCTCTAGAAGTTTCAACGGTGTTGGTGGAGCTCTATTCATTCTTCAGAAAGCTGTGTGCAAAGGTTCTTATCACTAAGAAATTGGTTAACTGCAACAGCAGATAATTCTCACACTATGCCATTTGGAGATTATCTTCCCTCCTTCCTTCTTCATTGTCATGGTGTATCTCATCGTACACCTTGCACTTCCATCTTCCCATTAGGCGCGCTCTATTTGCAGTGGTTATAATAGCGGTTCCGACATAAACCGCAACAAATTAGTAACAGTTTATCGAGAACCGCTACTAATGTAACACCTATATAAACCCCTCCCCCCTCATTTCTTCACCTCCAATTTTTTGAAAACGTCAAATTAAAGAGTTTTCTAACTTCTGATTTTGTAAAAAAATTAAATACTTTACTTTCTTATTTCAGAGGTTAATTTTTTTAAAATTTTTTTAATTTCTCTTCAAAATTTTTATTAAATTTAATTTTTATAATATTTTTTACTTTTATTTTTAATTTTATATACATTTTAATTAACATTTTTTTTTCTAGATAGCTAATCAAGATCGTGGTTGTAGGCTTGGGAATGAGCCTATGATCCTGGGGGAAGAAGATATCGTAGAGGAGGGTGATATGGTCTTGAGCGTTGATGACTTTAAGGTCGGCGATATTGACAAGCGAACAGTTAGTCACCTTAGGTCCACGTCAAAGATTTTAACCGAATTAATGTATTACAGTGCCAATCCGGGTCGTGTTCACTTTGAAGAGCCAAAAATGAAATTAAATCCTAGTAATTAAATGTGAGTAACTTAAATGGAAAATTAATTAAAGAAAATGTGAATCCTTTGAATTAAACTAAAATTAAAATACTTCTCTTTTTTTATATTTTTGAATATGAAAACTACTAAAACAAATGAAGATAAATTGAAATACGAATAAACAATGACGGAAATCAATTCTCCAACTCAACAATGCCGGTAATCATCACTTCAATAGATGTCGGAGTTAAAATAATGAATTAAAGAATTATAATTAAGTTTTAATCCAACAATTGAGCCATCTCGAATTGCCTCAAAATATTTTCCAAACTTCCAATTTATTAACTGCCACCAGAATAGTAAAGAGGAATTAAGGATAATAAAATCATCACTTAATTGTAACTCTTAAATTCAAATAATAGAATTAAAGCTAGCAAAAGATTATTTGATTGAAGATTCTAAGCCACCTTAGAAAATCACAAAATATTAATTCTAAATTCAATACAAGGCGATACCACAACATTGTAATTGAAATTAAAGTTGTAATCAGTCCAATATCAATTGCCAAGCAATAATTCTAGTCACAATAATCTCAAAAATAAATCATATCAAACAATAAAACTGTTCCAATAATTAGAGAAACTATCCTAAGACCTAGGAATTGTTGATCAATTATTGGATAGAAAATTAAAGCAACAAAAACTCCCCTTTGAAGGCTCAAGTTCATGTCATTGTTGTTGAATTAGAGAATCATAATTCTAGCCAATAATTGCCATGGCAAATTCCAGCACTACAAACACCGTAGCCACCATCTTCTTCGACCCACAAGCTAAACGGTTAGAACAGTGACTGAATGAGACAAAATGATTAAAATGGTCATTTAACCTTGGTTAGATTTATTTTCACATAATTACCATTAATCATATTTAATGAATTTGAATCCAATAAAAGTCCAACAATAGAACCAAAATTACTCCAAAATGTTACAAACTCACTTGATAAAATATGATTAATTCAGATATCAACATCTCAGTTCAGGAAGCTCAGTTGTTTGAGGATCAGGACATCAAGAGAGAATAGGGATTTCGGCGTCCTTCTGCTAGCCGGCCCACTGGTTTTAAAGTGGACGTTCAAGGTAAGTAATCAATTAATGCATTATTCAATTAAAGTCATTTATTTTATTTGATATTAATAATAAAATATTTTAATCAATTAATGCATGAATTCAATGTTCAGATGCGAGCAAGGGCGTTGGTGAAGAAGAAGATGATGCTGAGGGATGCACGCCAGCTCCCTTATGGGCAGAGAGTCGTGGTGCAAGTGGACGAGATCACTCGGTAGCCTAGGGGAAGGGTGGTCAGCTATTCAATCGCTACATGACTGAGACTTGGAAGAGGATCCAGCAGAGCATGAAGAACACCATCTAGGAGAATGTGAAGGTACAATTTAATTTATATATATCTTAGAAAATAAAATTATTATTGTTTCACAAATAGTTTACTAACTTTTGTTTTGAAATTTTTTGTAGGGTGAATTTGTTGTGCGAGATGTGCACAAAGACTTATCCATCTTGAAGATGGTAGAAGGGTGGAAGAATAAGTGAAATTGCCTGTACCATCAGAAGAAAGGGGATGGGACAAGGATGATCCAGGAGCTAAGGAATGGAGGGGTCAGGAGTTGAAGAACAAGCGAAATCGCCTGTACAGACTCTAAGCTGAGAGAGTCCTAAGGGTCAGAAGTAGACCCCACCGCCTCACTGAGGGAGGCAATGGAGGGTCATGATAGGCACCCCGAGAGACTCTCAGGGTTCGGGTTTAGGGCGACCTGAACCATTATCTACGTGGGCAAAGGATATGATGTTGGGACTTCATCCTCTGTTGTTGCGTTCCTAGCGACCATATCTGGACATTAGAGATATAGCAATTCAGACGTGGATAGAGTGTCGCTGCATGATGAGATCAAGGTGCAAGTGGAGCAGTAGGTGAAATCGTGGGTGCAGGAGGTGCATTCCCAAATGCGAACCGAGATGCAGCCTAAATGGAGATGTGGAGGCAGACTGCGAATGTCATGTTGCAGATGGCATTTCTGGCTTCCTATCCTAGCGCCGCTCTACCAGAGCTACCTTTGATGCCGGCCTTGGCCCCCGGCCCCCAGCTCCTCCCCAGCCCCCAGCCCCCATCTCCCACCATCGGATGGTTTATATTTTTGTATTTAGTTACTAGCTGTATTTTTTAGACATTTCTTGTACTTATTTAGTTTTGTATTTTTTAGACATTTCTTTTTATAATATAAATTCATTTATTAATTCAATTAAAATAAATTATCTAATTTAATTTAAATTATAAATAATATTATAAATTTAATTTAATATAAATTATAAATAATTAAATTAAATTTAAAATTATAAAATTGTAATAACGTTAGTAGCAGTTATTTTAGCAGCAGTTTTTGAACCGTTGCAAATTTGAAATTTAAAATAAATTCTCACGCGTTTAGCAACGGTTTTCAAACCGCTGCAAATTTGAAATTCAAATACGTTGCGCGCGAATGGTTTTCTTGTAGTAGAAGTTTAAAACTGCTACAAAATCCCAAGGAACAAAAAATTGTAGCTTTCAAACCACTACAAATGTCAAAGGTCATGAGTTTGCAGCGTTTAGGGCAGCGGTTTAAAACCGCTACAATTGTCAATGGTCATGAGTCTATAGCATTTTAGGCAGCTGTTTCAAAGTGCTGCAAATTTTTTCTGTTGGGAGATTCCAATTTAAGCCTTCTTACCTTAGAAACTTCCAAATTCTTATTTCTTTCTTCGTTCAATTTTGCACTCTCATTTCTTTCTCTGATCACACTTCTTATTCTGGGCGGTATTGTGATCAAGCTTCTTTGAAGTACTTCTGATAAATAAGTCATGGATCAAGTTTCCTTGCACATCCGCTTGATGTTTGGCCGAATTAAATAAATTTTTTGGATTTTGCTAATAGACATGGCAAGATTAATGATAAGATTTATTGTCCATGTCCTAAATGTAATTTCAAAAAATGGCATGTTAAAGATGTTAAACTTAATAGTTAAGTCATTCCCTCAAAGTTACAAAAAATGGGTATATCATGGAGAAACCGATGGTGTCTTGCAAGAGTGTACTCCTGTAATCTCACAAATAGGAGTGCAAGAGGACCGTGTTGAGCCCGTCAATGACGCACTTCTTGATTCTTTTATGGTTCATGACCATGTAATCCTAGATGAAGTGCAAGGTCCTGAATCTCAGTACATGAGGAATGCGGAAGCTCGTACTTTTTTGAGCTCATGGCAGAAGCCAACAAAGCTCTATATTATGGGTGTGGAAAGTACTCAAAATTATATTTTTTAATTAAGTGGACCACCTATCATGAGGAACAGGAAAGAAGAAGACTACTTGTCATGTTAATGGTTCAAATATTTTGAGTCAGCTTGATGATATTCATTTTGATTTTGGAAAAAGGATGATTCATAATGAGATGGAAGGAGACCACGTAGTACTTTGGTGGTTCATGCAGTTCAGCAATGGCGAAAGAGAAGTATATTTTTTACTCTTCCTTATTGGAAGACTAATATGTTACGTCACAGTCTTGATATGATGCAGGTTGAAAAGAATGATGTGATAATGTTCTGTACACCTTGCTGAATGAATTTGGGAAGTTCAAAGATCATCTTCATGCCAGGAAGGATTTACAGTCCATGGGAATTCATCAAGATGCTTGGCCAGACTACAATGACAAGTTTCAACCAGCAAAATTTACCTTAACGAAGCCAAATAAGGATATATTCCTATCAATATTGAAGAACATTATGGTTCCTTATGGATATTCAAGCAACAAGTCAAGGCGTATTGATTTGCAGTCTCGGAAGGTATACAAATTAAAGAGTCATGACTCACACGTCCTTATGCAAATGTTACTACCATTGGCACTAAAAAACACATTGCCTCTAAAAGTGTCAATGGTGTTGGTGAAGCTTTGTTCATTCATCAGAAAGCTACGTGCAAAGGTTCTTGTCACTAAGGAATCAGATCAACTGTAACAGCAGATAATTCTCATACTGTGCCATTTGGAGATGATCTTCCCTCCTTCTTTTTTCACTGTCATGGTGCACCTCTCCGTCCACCTTGTTCAAGAGGCACAACTCGGTGGCCCAATTCAATATCATTGGATGTATCCCATTGAAAGGTACTCACACATATTATTTACGCACATTATTTACACACATTGGTATGTTACCAATTTACTAATTTGTCTTCCTATTTAACTTATTATAGGTTCTTAGGGAAGTTGAAGTCATATGTCTAGAATAAGGCATGGCTAGAGCGTTCAATAGTAGAATGTTATTTAGGGGATGAGGTCCTGAAATTTTGTTCATAATACTTTGATGACATTGAGACATCTTTCAACCATTGTCTTCGTTTTAATTATTGCCCTGATGTTGGTCTCTCAACATCAATATGTAGTTTGTTCCCTCCAATTGGGAGACCAGTTGAAAGACATCAATACTTCAATCTCATTCCCAATGAGATGCTATAGGCACACCGACATGTCCTCATCAACTACAGTCAAGTTGATCCTTTCATTCAGTGAGTATCAGTATCAATCTATTATCTTATTAATTTAACGTATGTTTACCAACTCATATAATGCATGTTTAATCATGACAGAGAGTTCAGAATTTATGTCAAGCGTCAACTACATATAAGGGCACAGATGTCCGTTAAGGTTGATAAAAGGGTGCATAGAGAATTCCCAAGTTCGTTTGCATGTCGAATACTCAATGACAACAACCCATACCCAGCTGCTTTGATAAGTCTTGCCATTGGACGCTCCAGCATGCGCTAAGATTTACCGCATATAATGTCAACAGGTTCAAGTTCTGCACATTTTCACACGATCAAGGTTCTCTTACCCAAAATTCCGGGTTTTTGGGGCTTTCGATACAAAAAGTTATGCGAGCTCTAGTTGACGGTTACATGCATTTCGGAGGTGTCCCCTACTATGGAAAACTTGTTGACATCATCGAATTGAATTATCAAGTTTAATTCACCGTCACGCTATTCAAGTGTTTTTGGGCAAATACAACAACTCCTCGTGAAATAACTAGTGATGAGCTTGGTATCACATCTGTTAATTTCTCAAGTCTCATTCACACAAGCAACTCTTAAGACGATGAGTCGTACATTCTAGTATCAGAGGCACAACAAGTTTATTATGTTGAAGATCAGAAGAATAGAGATTGGAGTATGGTCATTCATCTTAAGCCTAGAGATATTTATGACATGGGTGATAGTGACGAACAGTTGACATATGAGATGGAGCCATTCCATCATACTGATTTTCAAAGCTTCTTTCCCGAAGGAGATGAAGATTTACCCCCTGTCAGAGTTGATGAAGATGAATAAATAAATCATGTACGTAATATATTTTTTCCATATATCACGTATTTGTAGCGGCTTAAAACCATTGCAAATTCATATAACCTTTGAAAAAAAATGAATTAAAACGTTGCTAAAAGAACCGCTACAAAATAACATGACTTAAACCACTGCAGCATCTAACCGCTGCAAATTATAGTAACCTAAACCGCTGCTAATTCAACCTAGACACCCTATAAATATCCCTTCCCCCTCTCATTTACTTCATTCAAAATTTGGTGTTCTAGTTTGGTTTGTTATTTTATTTGCTCTGGTTGCTTTCAATTCTACTCGTTTTGCTTTCTTATCTGATGTATTGTTTTTTCTTGTTTTTTAATTTACAGGTATGTTTTTTTACATTTATTTAGAACTTTTTCTTGCTTATTTATATTCTTATTGTGTTTTTGTTTTCATCTATTTATTTTTTTGTCTCTAATTTTTTTGGTATTTAATTTACCTTTTTATTGTTTGACATTTTATATAAACTGGAGCTATTTTTTATTAATAGGTAATAGTAATTCATAAAAACATAAAAAATATTTTAATTATAGATTTTTTGGGATTTTAGTTTATTATTTTATTGTTAGACATTTTTATTTATATTGTCCCTAAATTTTTTTTTTTCAATTGTAGTAGTAATTCATAGAATCATAAAAATAATTTATTGTATTTTATAATTTATTAATATTTTTTAATATTTTAATGTCATTTAGTAGCGGTTATAAAACCGCTACAATTTTTTTAGTTTTTTTAATTTTCACTATCACTAGTAGCGGTTATATAACAGCTACAAATTTCTAGCAGGAAAATTGTTCTCTCCTCAAAATAAGTGGCACGAATTTGTATTTTGACGTAATAGCGGTTTCCTAAACTGCTACAGATATCTAGAAGGAAACTTTTCCCCTCCTCAAAAAAGGGTAGGAATTTCCATTTTCATTTTAGTAGCGGTTTTTATAACCACTGTAAACGTCAAGCTCAACAGCCGCGTTTGAATGAATTAGTAACGGTTCTTTGTCCTCTACAAATGTTCGCATGTCGTCCCCTCATCACATTTATGTTGCCGCGGTTTATCATAAACGTTGCAAATGTAGTAGCGGTTCTTTCTATGTGCGCAATGGTTCTAGAAAATCACTGGTAAACCCATTGTTACGTTGTATTTTGTAGCGGTTTTTATAACCACTAGTACATGTGTTTGTAGCGATACAAAAAATAACCACTATTATATGACTTTTTTTTGGCAGTGTGATTTTGCTCCTCGAAACACTTTTACGTCAAAATTAAACTTTAACCCATTAGAATATGTCCTGCGGGATACCATCATCTAAAATTGAAGCTACTTTTCAAGTGGCCTAGACATAGACACAATTGGTCATGACAATAATGCCATTATGGTTGCTCAATTCACACCGACACTAAGTAACGATTTAATTTGCAATGTTGGTTTTTCTAGGTTGCTTGATCTCCCCGGTTCACTGATTGTGACTGTTCGATTGGATTTCAAGTTATGGGTTTGAAAATATCGAAATCTAGCGTTCAAATTTTGCCTCACTAATCTGCGTGAGATTTTTCTTATTTTGTTGATCTTAATCATTTCTTATTCCGGTTAGCTAGGTGTTGATTGAAAGATACTGTTTACTGATATTTGTCTATATCCTATACATCAATATCCATTTACAAATTTCATTAATACACACAACCTCCATGTAGGTCTATATCCTAATCTATTACAAACAAATTAATTCTAAGAAGCTAGTGTCTACTCAGCGTAGGTAATCAAGCACCGAAGAAATCGAAGGTTAAAGGGTAAATTTATCGAAATTTTTTTAATTAAGAACTATATTATTTTGGAAGTGTTTTTAAATTCTAGGTTATTCGAAAATTGCTAAAATAGAATAATGTTGCTCATTACAATTCAAAAATATTAACAGTCACTGTAATGTCATATTTTTAATAATTAACATTAGTTTTTTTACAAAAATATTAACAGTCACTGGAATATACTATAAGCTTCTAGAACTCTCCATAAGTTTCTACATCCTTCCAGAAGCTTCCACAACGTTCCAGAACTTTCCAGAGATTTCCATAACATTCCAGAATCTTTCAGAGACTTCCACAACATTCTAGAACCTTCTAGAATATTCTAGAGCCTTTCATGATATTCCGGAATATTCCATAACATTCCAGAGAGAGAGTTGTTGATTATTTAATATGGTGCAGACCAAGAATGATCATGTTTCCCGGAAAACTAATGTGTTTCATATATATAATACACATTTAGGCATTATACATCTCTGTCACAGAAACACGCACACAACCAAATTTTAGTATCGTGCTTTTCCATTTGTCCCATTCTCGGTTTTTCAAATCACACTTTTACGCCAAAAAAAAAACATTAGTTTACTTTAATTTCTAGCCAATTCAATCCCACGATATGTGGACAACTTCAATAATTATGCAGCCAACCAATCATAATCAATATACATAATTAAATTTGTAATAGAGTCACTATATTCACAAGTAGTGAACAATATGGCTCCATCTTTGTGCTCCATGCAATTTACCTACCTTACCTAGTTAGGTTGCAATAAAAAAAATTTATGAACAACTTGTGTCAGGAATAGAAACTTGTTATAAATAATTAAACTTATAACGGCGAGTTACAGTGTTCACACAAGTTGTGAACAATGTGGTTTCTCCTTTGGGTTCCATGTAATGCAAGCACCTCACTGATTAAGTTACAACTTTTTTAATGAATAATTTGAGTTTGAGGAATGAAAGCTTGTTTGTAACTCTTTTATTGTAGTGTGTGGGGTAGTTTTTTAATCCCTGGTAGAATTGTTACCTTTATCTGATTCATCACATAACAAGGAATTTTTGTTCTCTCACAAATATGTTGTATCAATTGTGTTCTATTAATTTATTGTAGTTGTTATTGACGCTGTTAATTAATTTACATTGTGTATAATGGTCGCTAGCCAAAAAACGTATGAAAGAATTTTTTATGCACATAGATATTATTGATCATGATAATAGTTGTATTGACAAGTAGCAAGGCAACATATATTCTTATTTGAGGAATTAAATTGAAGCAAAAATTCTATGAAAAGCTAAATCAAGTACTATTAGGTTCATGAGTAATTAAGTAAGAAGACAATTCTATATGATACTATATATAACTCTATTATTGAGAGATAATGGGGTTTAGCCTAGGAATATATATTTATATAATTATTTGTATCCATTATCTTCACTCAAGTTCCGAAGTTGTTTCATGTGTAATTTCAAAGAGCTTACATGAGTGGAGCTTATAATAAAAGAAGCCAACAATGTTTATATTGTTCAGCTCATTCAATTAGGGGCCAAACCCAAACCAAATTCATAATAAACTCAAGTTGAAAATATCATGACTTGTTTACACCCCTAGGTCCAATGATGCCCTATTTCCCGATTTAAGCCATTGTTTAAAAAAATATAAGAAAATGAAAAAAATATACCAAACATATAATTAACCATTTAATTATATATGAAGGAAATGTACGAAAAGTCATAAAGGGATTAATGCATGATATCAACCCTAGCTAGCTATATGTTTGGGACCACTTAATTTAGGCACTTCCGTTCTGTGTAAGTTTTTAAATATAAGAGGCTTATCGTTTTGTGCAGATATGATTTAATGGCAAATTTTAGGTTTAACTGTAGTTTTAGTCCCTGGAAATTTACTCCCTCTTTTTAAATGGTACTATGAGAATTTTGAAAGGCTTATCTTGGTCCAAAATATAATAAAAAAAGTAGCTATTAACTAATGCATTAAGCAATTTATTTTAGTGATGCTCTTTATTAAAACCTTGAATTAAGCGTATGTATTAAGTATCATGGTGGCCATTTGTAATCAACAATCCTAATTTATGAAAAATTGAAGAAGATTGGCTAATAGTGGTGAGGTTGCTATTTATTTTGTACATTATATTCAAGATGGGAAGAAGTAGTAAACTCACTATATAGCTATTAAGTTTCTTGGTATTTGAGGTGCATTTATATATCCTCTAAATAAATTAAAAAAAGACAAAAATTACTACAAGAAAAATGTCATTTAGCGATGAAAAATCCATCGTTAACTGGCTATTTTCTATCAAAAAATTTTCATTTAATAACGGAAAATATTAGCGAACCTCATTTTAGTGACGAAAAAATAGTCAAAATCCGTCGCTAAATGGTATTTTTCTGATAATGAATTGGAACTAAAGCACTCAAGTCCTCCAAAATTTAAGTGTTCATACTGACTTTTTGGAAAGCGGTTTCCCCAATGATAGCTTAAAATGCTTGGTTTGGAATGCTACAGGCTTAGATACGCCTTATTTTTCTTATTATTTTTATATGCAAAATTCTATACTCTAAGGCTCCCCTTTAAATGAAACTTAGGCTTGGTTAACTCCTTTATATCCCAAGTATCACCATTTGGGCTTATAATTTTTTTTTATTTGTTTAGGATTATGTTATTTGAGTCTTAATTAGGGACTTTAGTCCACTTTTTCTGTCCTGCATGGGACCGTACTCTCGTTCAACAATTTTTTAATATTGCGTCTTGGATTAATGTAGTCGTTATGCTGTTTTGAAAACAAAATTAAAATTACTTGGTTGTTTTGAAATACGGGAGGTTGGAAATAATTACCTGATATGATTCAGATTATTGTATTCTTTGAGTTGATTTGGTAACTTGAATCTGTCTTTGCTCTCTCTTCTTGAATTTATCTAAAATGCTTGGTTCTTTGACCAAAACAAAAGGAAACTTGGTTCTTTCTTTTTGCTTGATCTTGTTCTTGTTTTTTAGCAACGAATAATGTTTTGGTTCATGTACATAGATATAGTTATGCATCTAGATAAGTGTGGAATATATAAGACAGAACAATTAACAAGCTGCTCATCGAACTAGGGTTTGCTTCATTATTGCATTCTGTCTCCACTTGATTCTTCTCTGCTAAGAGAACACTTCTTATTAGAATTGTGATTATTGTGCCACTTTTGATCCTTAATATAAGATTTATTTTATTAATTTCTTATGCTATGTCATTGATATTTATATTAAGGTTATCAAATTCAGACTGAACTAATTGGTTCAATTGGAAAACTAGCCAGTGGCCATCATTCTTTTTTTTTTTAATTATTTTTTGTTGTTGATACAAAATGAAGTCGTTTTGGGTTTGAGGTTTTTTGCCCTTTATGTCCCCAAACACGCACACACTAATTTTTTAAGATCCAAATGAAGTTTGTAAATGAATTTTATGTTGTGGAGAAGCTTGGATGGCATTCTGGAACAATATAAGAGACAAGCGCGCACAGCACAACTTGCTGAGGCTAACCTTCTACTAGCTCCGATTGTTGACTAATTTGAGAGATTAATGAAATTAAATTAATTACTTAATTATAGTATATATTACATAATCTTTTTGGATAACTTATGTGTATATGTAGAGTATATCAATTTATAAGTCATGCAATAAACACTTTAATTAATTTATTTATCTTCCATAATTTTCTCAAATTAGTTAATCAGATCTTATATTAATGGTTGAAAGAAGTCTTATTCTATTGCTTAATCATGAAATTATATCATTTCTAATATATTTTCACCTTTTATGTAGTTCATTAATTGATATTGAAGCAACTTAGTGTGTGTGTGTGTGTGTGTTATTCTAACATCTAATTGCATTAATTTGAAGATAAGCAAATTAGATATGTTTTAATTCTTAGTAGAAGATCATTTGATCGTTGTTCACTATGTGATTAACTCTAATGGGTTGTGTGAATAGGGGAACTTGTCCTTAGGGTTCTACAAACTTAACACCAAGGCTAAAATCTTGGAGAAGAACATAAGGTACTCACACTTACCATCTACTCTCTGGGATTGAGCAAGGAAATAATTGTTATGTGCTGTTTGGGAATTCCTTATTTCAATAGTATACACAAGTGAATATAAAACCATCTTAAAATTTATAAAAATCATCTCAAAATTCATAAAAACTATTTCAAAATCTGTAAATTCTTCTTTAATTTCATAAATTTTTCGCGGAATCTGTAAACTATTTTCTACCAATAGATTCCCTAACACACTAGTTTGGATAAGATAGATTTATTATAAATGATGGGAGGGATTATAATGCAAATTATATTAAAGATTGGATAGAATTTAATGCAGCTTACATACAATAGAATCTGAAACTTAAAAATGGATTATCTTCTCTTCAAAACATCCTACTTGGGTTTATGGGCCCGTTTGAAAACGTGGTGGAGAAATACTTTTACGTAAGCTTAGATAAATATGTGAAGGAAATTATCTCATTTTATGAAAAAAATATTATTGAATGAGTTGTTGAAGAGTCTAAAAGCATTACCAAAGAGGGCATATATTAACGTAATTATACTTTCCTCCATCACCTTTTGTAAGGCTATATCTTTTATAAGGATTTTATATCTCATTTTATAAGTTATTTCGCATAACATTAAAAGTAATTAATGTGTTCATTCTGAAAATATTACTGACAAGTGTTGGCCAAAAAAAAAAGAAAATATTACAGACAAGTAAAAAAATCACTTGGTCCCAGAATGTGGTGAAACATTAACTTGAAATCTATAACTGATTCAAAACTTGGATGATAAATATGGGAGACCAGAATGTTAGTCAAGAAGTTATAAGAATGATCAATTCTGATAATTAATGATCAAATTGAAGTTCTTATTTATGTTTGTTATTAATTAGATTGTCTAATAATGAATATGGAGATGAGTTTCTTTAAAGAAAATTATGTGTGATATTGAAGTTGTTATATACCATTATTTTACAAATTAAGTACAGTGTGTAGCGGTTTATTGCAGAAATCAGAACATTACAATATTCCATTCCGTTACCATGTGTCATAAAGCAAGCAATTAAAGAAAATATATATGATACTAACTTCCATCTTTAATTTTATACCCAATTAATTTTTTAAAGATTAATGAAGTCATATAAACTACTTTAAATTATATGAATTTTAAAATATTTGTGTGTATTATTAGATTATATATCAGTTTAATAATCAGATGAATTATTTAAAAAATAAATATATCAGTTTGTTTATCTCCCTTAATCTTCACAAAAAATAACTACAACTTATAGCAATGACATCTAAATTGGATCTATGTGATGGTGAAGGGTGGAAAATATGTGTGTGAAGGGTGGAAAATATGTGTATTATTATGCATTATATTTTAATGGATATTATATATAAATATATATATATATATATATGTATTGGGCTTCACGCTCGTTAAGGTATCTGATGTGGATGTTCACAAGATTCTTTTTCTCTCTTTTGTTTGTTTTCATTGGGAGGAGAAATGATTTATTTTTCAATTGATTATTTAACTTTATGATTTAAAAAATACTACAAATCTTATTTGATTAGTTTTCTTTCATGGAGTTTCTGGGTCCCCTCCCTAAATGCTGTCCAAGAAATTAATAAGCATACAAATTTGATAAAAAACTAGACATAATTTTTTAATATTGTATCATGTTACATTTTTTTATTTTGTAAAGATTTTAGCTAAAAAAATGTTACATTAAGGTTTTCAAGTTTGCAAGTTTTATGAGTCTTATTCTTGTATCGAGTAGCCCTTAAAAAAATGTTACATTAAGGTTTTAAAGTTTGCAAAAGTTAGTTTAAAGAAGATATATATGATATTGTAAAATGATTCTTCGCAGAATTTGTTTAAACTACAGATTCTTAGTTTTATTTTTTAATTTTAATTTTTCTCAGTACAGTTATCATCACACTATCAATCTTTCCTTTATTTTTTACAGGCCCGTTTATCTTTAGACAGCACTAAACTCTTTTATACATACTTGGTGGGTAGATTTCTTCAAAAGATAATTTAATTTGGTGATATATATATATATTATTTTGGCACGGAGGAATCACTAGGAAAAATTGGTGAGAGTTTCACAATTTGACAAGGAAAAGTTTCTTCCATCAACATTATATTAATTGCATGCATTATAATTCTCTCAAAATTCTTTCTTAGTATTGGTACGAAAATATCGCTATATGTTGATGCTAATGAAGGCATCAATCAACTACGATAAGTATCCTTGTTCTAAGTTCATTTTAAATGCTTCATTTTCCTGTGTAGTTCTGCCTTTCCAAGTTTCTTTCCCCCTCCCCTTTCTTCCCTTCTGTTTTTGGCACAGAAAGGAAAATTAGATCATATTTTTTTCCTTGTTTTTAGATACAATTTTTTGTTTTTTAAAAATATAAAAATGGTTTGGCTGTTGGTTTTTT